>VURO01004802.1:0-10492 GCA_015108175.1 Pelvicachromis taeniatus | reverse complement strand
ACACACACACACACACACACACACACACACACACACACACACACACACACACACACACACACACACACACACACACACACACACACTTAAAACCATCTATCTCACAGCATTATGTTGCCAAAGAGGGAAGACCCTGATCCATTTAAACCCTGGTGATTTACAGAGCTGATCCCAGGCCAGGTTTGTGGCTATCTGAGTGCAGTTTCCAAATAACTGGTTCAGTTCGAGGTCTTTTCTGGGCTATGGACCAAGCAGATGCTCCACATTAGAACTACAACAGCAGTATGGCAAAACAAATGGGATTTGTCTTGTTGACAGCAAATGCATATTCTGGTAATTTGCAGAGAATGGAACCTGCCTATACTGAGTATAGTTTGCTCAGTAGATCAAAAAATCTCCTGTTTGGTAAATGTGAAAAGTGTAAGTTATGAGATGACGCCTTTAACTGCCGCTGGATCTTTTCAGATTTAAATTTGGCTATACATAAATTTGAGTGCAGTAAAGTGCACAGAAGCTTAGTTGGGGTTGTGCGCTGTGGTTCCTGTGCAGGTGGCAGCGGTTAGGGAGCTCATCCCCATGGGTGATGGTTTGATCACAGCAGCAGGTTCATGTTCTGCAAGTGTCTCACAGCAAGAGTTCAAATTTTTACCTGCTTGCTGACTGTAAGTTTCTTCAGAGAAGAGTGCTAGCAACGTGCTTAAAACCGGTTAAATCAGAGACATTTCAAGGCTCACCATAACCAAGACAGGGGATCAAATTTGGGTAACCACACTTGTCAGCCACTGGAACTGTAGCTGGCAAGAACCTGCTGTTCTCTGTTCTTTGTATATTTCAGACATGGTGTCAAATTTTCATTGGCTAGAGTTTATTCCAAGAAGACAATCATTTTTAAACCCAACGTTTTACAAATGGCATGCGAAACCCAGTCAGTCACTTCCGTATTACCCTTTAAACCTTTCAAAGAATTGGATTTAGTTAGTTGTTAACATCGGTGAATTAATTTATGTGAAGCTTATGCAAATCTGCAAAAATGCAACAAATCCAAACTGTAATATCTCTCTCTCTCTCTCTCTCTCTCTATCTCTCTATCTATCTATCTATCTATCTATCTATCTATCTATCTATCTATCTATCTATCTATCTACTCCAGCTTTTCGTATGTGAATCTACAGTATAGTGGAAACTTGGGCGAGAGATGTTTTCAAATTAGCAGAACAGAGCCGTCTGTTATGGGCTGTTATTTCTGTAGGGTGCGAGCTTATCTATGTATACGTTTATGGAAGAAGGTTCAGTGCATACGGTTGGCTGGGCAGTGTGATTTCTTGCTCACTCTCCTGCCAACCTTATTTCTAATCGATAGTTTATTTCACTGCTAGATACTAGTATTTTGAATCACAGCAAAAAGTTAGAAACACAAGACAATACTCTTTCTCTCTCGCTCATAGTTTTCTTGTCTCTAAAATATCCATCCTTTTCCTCACTTTTACAGCAGATCTTGGAAACAGCATATAAGCAAGGGAAGGGTATGGAATTAGAAGACACAAGTAGAGGCGCACTGTGATTTCATCTGTAGCTCACAAAAGGTGGTACTATTTCAAGAAGAGGCTAGTAATGGAGATACTTTCTCTCTTGTTCTTTATCTCTGCTTGTGTGTGTGCACGTGTGTGTGTGTGTGTGCACGTGTGTGTGTATCTTATTAACTTAGGTCAACATGAAAAATAAAAAAGTAGTATGCCCAGCGGGCGCATCACGTTGACATGTCAGAAGTAATCCCTCTTTAATCTCTTTGTTGCTGTTGAAGATGGAATGAGGGAACGAGGTGGAAAACTAGACATGCAAGGGGAGATGCATATCAAATAGAGAAAAAGAGGAAGAGGGAGAGTAAAAAAGCACCAACAAAGGTAGACTTTATATCACCATCACACACCATTTAGCTGTCTAACCTGGGAACCTGTTGGTCTGTAACTGACTTGCCGTTATTTAGGTGATATTTGCAGGAGTGACCGGCAGATGTTTTCATCGTGCTCTATCCAGGCATTAAATGTGATTGAGCTGCAAGGGGAGCTGGCACTACTGCTTTGCCAGTCCCCCCCCCCCCCCCCCCCCCCTCCCCCTCCCTTTTTTTTCCCCCCCCCCCCCCCCCCCTCTGTCTCTCTCCCATTTTGTCTCTCTAATGATCAGCATGCAGAAGGAAAGGGGGGGAGTCTGCTTGCCTCTTGGCCCTCACTGCATCGTGTTCTGCATGGCAATGTCTCTTTGCTTTATGAGGGCAGTTCATATTGGTTCTTCATGTGTGTGTTATGAATGAGATGTTTCAGTGAAATAAAAAGCACTTTTGACACCCGTAATTCTGGTTGTAGGAGAACTTGTGAGTTTTCAAAAATGAAAAGAGTGAAGACTCAAGGCAGACAGTGTCTTTTCACAGTCTGAGAGATCGTGAATGACCAACACACACGCACGCACACACGGGTAATTAATGTCTGCTTTCATATGACTATTATGAAATATTAGTATTATAATATATATAAATAATATATGTATATATATATTTTTTTTGATGCCACTGGAGTCTTAAAAAAGTCTGAACCTTCCCAGTTCATTTATCTGTGGTAATCAAAATCATGTATTTCCAGTGCTGAACACTGAAAGGTCAATGTACAGCACTAATCTAAAGCTTCAGTAAATAGCTGACAGTTCTCAGTTTTGTCATTGTATTTTGCCTATGTAAGCAAGCATGCAAAGACTTCGACCTCATGACCTTTACCAGAGAAGCACATTTGTATTCTTTGGTGATTTATTCAGCCAAATTAAGTCCTCACTGTAGTGTCACTGAATTTTAGCCATGCAGTGTGTCAGAGTGTATCCACTGGTACATCACGCATTACAGACGAGTCAAAGATCCTGGCTTCTTTCCCTTGTCTGCCAGCCTGGTTCATCGTGGTTCAAGTGATGTCTTGCACAGTTACTTTTCTCTGTCTCTCAGCACGATCACCGTTCATAGACTTTTTTTTTTTTATTATTACCATTTTTAGTGGCTCCATAGTGCAGTGGTTTACATTTGTCTAGTGAGCAAAATATCCTCAGTTCAATCCTGGGAGGAGACACAAATCACATGGAGGTTATGTCAGGAAAGGCATCTGGCATAAAAATCTGCCAAGCCAAATATGTGGATCTACCCACTGTGACGTCCCCTTGTGAATAAGGGAGTAGCCAAAAGTTGCTTTTGTTTATTAAGTATTTGATGTCTTTTTGGTTTCAAAGTATTTTCTTGCAAAAAGTGAAATATTTGTATAGTAGAAATGTTGAAACAGAAACCATTTTCATAAGGGCAGCACTGCTGAGGTTTCTCATAGTTGCCATGTAAAACAATTCTTTGCACTGTTTTTCGACTTGCTTGGCAGCGAGGTTGTTAGAGTCATACCGAGGAACTTGCAACAGTTCTGCTTCTGAGGCTGTCTGTACCTTCTGTGATCCCAGGCTGACTCACTGATGTCGATCGCACACTTCCCTGATGGTGCTGGTTTATGGGTAAGGATCTTAGCGTCTAATGTGCTGCTCACAACCAGCCCATGTGTTGCTAAAACTGGGCCAAAGACTGTGACCACAGATATTTTAGGTCCACTGAAATTCATTTGACACAGCTTAGTTGTTCTGTACTGTAGCTTAGCGTGGGTTCTTTGACTACCCACTACCGTGTACTAAATGATAAAGATGTAAAAACAGACATCCTGTATTGCTGAATGGCTCCTGGGATTCATATTTAACATAGCTGTGTTCTTACGTAGACCACATCATGGTATCTTCTCATGTTTTTTTAATACAGATAATTATCCAGAAACATAGAGCATTAATTTGTTTAAAAAAAACAATTTCCTCTCAAAATTCACTCAGTTATCACAGACTTGGTCAAGACAAAACAGGCGAGCAGAAAAAAAAGGTAACGAGTGAGAGAATTTACTTCGAGATTATTGGATCTTTGCAGCTCATGAACACGGGGGGCTCAGTCCTTTCATAGTGTTGAGAAAGAGAAGAATTTCTGTCATTTGGATGGGATGAGTTGAAAAGACCAAATGAGTGGTTTCCATTATTTACAGGGTTTAGAAATTGGGGTGGCATGTCCTGGTTTTTCCTTTCACTTTGGTGCTATTCCGGTCTTTTCCTTGGAGAAGGATTTCTAAACATCTCAGTTTGTGTGAATGGCTGTTCCTGTCTGGTTTTGTCTCCAAGTTTCACAGCTGTCAACACCGCTTCCTTTTTGAAACTGTCCTTCTCTGTTTGTGTGTGCACACATGTATTTAAATCTGAATGTATGCACCAATTCAGCAGGGTGGGCGCTTGGCAGTGTGTGTTAAGCGCTTCATCTCTTTTGAGTTTTAGGTCTGAGTGTTGACAGATGTGCTGGTCCGTGCTATCTTTGACTTGAAAGATTTAGCACCACATATTTCTTAGTGCATGAACAATAGTGTTTTTTTTTTTCTCCTCCTTTTTGTTTTGTATGTGAATATGATTCACCGAGGTCCAAACTGTTTGTCTGGTTTCTGTATGTTTGCGGTGTGATCTTTGGGACTGTTATGTATCTTCTTGTAAAGGAAAGAGACAGACAGTGGCAGCTGCTCTGACGTCTGTACCTGGTCACCGAGGCAGAACCCTTAACCAGGCAGAGAGAGAAATTGAGAATGTGTGTGTGTGTGTTTCTGAAGTTGAGATGAAGTGACAGGTAACTGTGAGAAGAAGTATGATTGCTTGTCTGAGGCTGACTGCAGATGCAGGCGAGGGTAGACTGGCCTGCCCTGCTGAAGGTGCTTCATCTCACTGTATCAGTCAGAATACAGGTAGAGTGGACCAGATGGCTTGGGAAGGACTTGTACAACACAAGCCCTTGTTCCCGGATGATTGTATTGTGTGTATATGCAATTGGCACACGCTTAATGTCATCCGAGGACAAAAACTTTTGTTGCAAGTGTCAGCTTACTTTTTTGCGGAGATTGATTTAAACCTCTTCTGGCAGCACCGAATGCATGAAGAATCCGCACAAAAAATATAAAAAATGTAAAGGCGTGCCTTTGTGGCTCTGTGCTCTTAATATTGTGTTCTCAATGAAGTATTTTCAGCTCTATGTATTTTTCAAGAGTGGAGAAGCTAGCTGATTTTAGAGACTGCAGTGACTAGAAGTTCCTCACATGGTGAGAAATAACTGAAGCCCGATTTAAGGTGTTTTCCCTTTTTGTTCCTTAATCTAATTAACAAGCAAATAATTTTGCATTCACCAGCCGCTTTGCTAGGGTAAACGTATTCAACGTTTCCTTAAAGCAAATATGTAATCAGCCAACCACATGGCAGAAACCCAGTGTATTTAGGCACGATGACATGGTTAAGATGACCTCCTGTAGTTCCAAATGAGCATCAGAATGAGAACGAAAGTTAATTTAAATGATGTTGAACTTAGCGTGGTTGTTGGTGCCATGCAGGCTGGTTGGTCTCAGTATTCCACAAACTTCTGACCTCCTGAGATTTTTCTGCAGACGCATCTGTAAGGTTTACATTGAATGGTATGAAAAAAAAGAAGAAAATATCCAGTGAGCAGCAGTTCTCTGGATGAAAATACCTTGTTGATGTCAGAGGTCAGAAGAGAATAGCCATACTGCGTGTAGCTGATAAGGGCAACAGTAACTCAAATAACCACTCATTACAACCAAGGTATTCAGAAGAACTTCTCTGAATGGAAACCATGTTTTCCATTAAATTGAAAAACATGTTTTCAATGCTAAACACCTTGAAGCAGATGGGCTACAGCAACAGTACACCTAAGAACAGAAAACTGAGGCTACATTTCACACAGGCTCAAAAAAGTTAAGACAACAGAACAATAATGTTGCCTGGTTTAAGGAGTCTTCATTTCTCCTGCAACATTCATATGGTGGAGTCAGAATTTGATGTGAACAACATGAAAGCATGGATCCATCCTGCCTTGCATCAATGGTTCAGGCTGCTGGTGATGTAATGGTGTAGGCGATATTGGTAAATGGAGTTTTTATATAATGCTTTACTACTTGAGCACTCAAAGCGCTTTATACCACATTCATTCATTCATTCATTCACACCCATTCATATCAGCACTTTTTCCACACATAAGTGCTCTCTATCTAACATTCACACACACTGATATTGTGATTAATGCATCAGAGAGCAACTTGGGGTTCACTTGGATTGAACCACCAACCGTCCTGCTCCACCTGAACTACAGCCACGCCATTGGGGGAATCATGGGCACCACGACACCAATTCAGCATCATTTTAACACCATCTCCTACCACAGTATTTTTCCTGACCGTGGCCATACCTTTATGATTACAGTGTACCCATGTTGTGATGACTGCTTCCAACAGGTTAACTCACCATGTCATAAAGCTCAAATCATCTGCTTTCTTGAAAATGGCAGTGAGTTCACTGTACTCAAATGGCCATCACAGTCATTAGATAGGGCACCTTTGGGTTGTGGAAGAAGGGAAGATTTACATCATGAGTAAGGAGGGGACAAATCTGCAGTAGCTGTGTGATGCTATCATATCAATAAGATATGATAGCATCAAAATCTGAGGGATGATTCCAGGACCTATGTATAGTACAAGGGTCCAACCCTGTACCAACAAGGTGTACCTAATAAAGTGTTTGTAGAGTGTATGGTGAATCTTATGGATGCATTGTAATAAATACTAGTGGGACTGTCAGCTTTATGTGTGTGTGTGTGCAGTTGCACATTTTTGTTGCATGTACTATATGACATATATTCTGTACGTGGGTGTCCTTGCGTGTTATTCATCCCTTTTGTTCCTTTTACGTCCTTGTGGCTGTGTGAATATTTACAGCTGCCCTCTCCTTTCTTCCTCTCTCACTTTCGTGGTTTTTCACGGTCTTGTTCACCATCTCTGCTGACACAAATGCTGTTTTAGTCTTCCGTTATCTGCACTGTGTCTCACAGGGGTACAAGGTTCCCTGAAGTTGCAGAAAATATGTTTTTGCATGTGTACTACATTTGTGTTAGTGTCACAGGGATACTTGTGTGTGAGCATGCGCACGCATTAGTCGTTGTGCATACTGTCTCAGCTTGCATGCATGTAATAGTGGTCATTTGTGAGCACACGTCCTGACTACAATCTGTGCGTTTGGACATGTATTCAGGATGGGTGTTTGTTCGTGCATCCTTGTGCATGCGTGTCTGTATGAATGCCAACATTATTTTCTTGCAGCGAGTTTCTTTTTTCAAAAGTATTTCCTCCACAGCAAATCATGGACAGGCGATCTAAAGACAAAGTAAACATGGCATTTGGAAGTTTGTTCTGCATTGTGCACACATGCCGATACACTAACACATGTGCCCCAGTATACGCGTGCAAAGAAGGACAAATAGGCGAGGGAAAATACCCTCACTAAAAAATCTTGACAGTTACATTTATAACACTTTGAAATCCAAAGAGCATTGCATGCATCGTCCCTTTATGCTCTGTCTTTGCTTCATTCATTTGTGAATGATTCACTGAACAGTGACGCATGATGATCGGTCATGAACTCTTATTGTACTAGAGCTGCACAAATCTGATCACATGCATGTCTTGTAGTCTGCTTTCTGCTTACTTTTAGTTTCACACTTTCGCCAGTAATTTTCACAACTCTGTCACAATGATCCTTTTCTTATTATCAGTGAGAAGTAGTTAATTTCGACGTTGTGGAGGAAAAAAATATTTATTACAAGATTCTGTCGGCACCGGTGCATAAACCTATTCAGATTTATTGATTTACTTTGAGAGCTCAGAAGAATATTTAAGAATCTTTTTTTTAGCTGTTCTTTGGACTGCTTTGCATGTGACCTGTACAACATCAAACACACAGACGAATGTCATCACACACACACACACACACACTCAGATGCTCACAACATGAAAACAGTACATAAATATGAAGTAGTAGCTTTTACCTGATAGTGAAGGGCGAAAAACTTGTATTACTGTTGGACTCTTTTCTGTTTCTCATGAGACAGTGAATAACACAGTGAGACTTCACCCCTGACTTGGCCTCTGCTCCCACCTAAATCTTTGTCTGAAGTCATATTCTCTGGGATGTAATGTTTGATGCACCTGTACTTGTGCCCATATGGTATGTACCCATATATATGGCTCCTCTCCTCTTTCCCCATTTTCCCTCCCTCCATTCTCCCCCCCCCCAAATGTTTAAAATGCTGTCAGCGATTACAGAAATAGACATTGGAACTGAGAGGTGTTAAACACTTTGCTAATCACTGTCATGCAATTGTAATGTGCTGTTTGTTTGTGGCAACACATCACAACGCTGCCTGCGCGTGCTCATCTAGATTGTAGAGTTCACCGTGTTCCTTAAAGCTCTGAAAAAGAAATTCCCACAAATTCAAAGGGAGACAACAACAAGAGCAGATATTTGCACACAGTTTGCTTTGTTACGTTTGGTAAATTATTTCATCTGCAGTCATGGAGGAACTTATGCCTTTTGTTCTTACGTACATTATCATACATACATGAATGTAAGATCCCACACGTGGGAAATTTTTTGGTCACGGCAGAAAGTACAGGATAAGAGAAGTACAAATAAATTAAGAAAACCCCAAGAGAATAGAATAACATACTTTACAAAATAGATTAACATACTTTGTTATATTAGGAAAATTGCACCTGGTAGTATTGCACATCAGGGAGCCAGGGTGAAAAGATACCATTGTGTATTGGATGTGTGTGTCTGTCTGCACGTGTGTGGTCATGTGCAGAGACCAAGAAATTTTTATAGGATTAAAAAATCGTTATAGAATAAACAAAAGAGAAATCCTGAGCATGGTCCGCTTGTACAGTTAAGGCGTTGTACATCATATGAGATTCAACAAAGCCACTTGTGGACTCCTGATTTGTTGGATTAGCACCCCCTGCCTCTGCCTGAAGTGCTGCAATGCATAGAAAACCCCTCCCCCAGTTATTTCTGGAGGCCTGCCGCTGACTGCCCACTGCCCTGGCTCCTGTTTTAACTGCTAGTGCGTGCATTTGCTTATATCTTATAGCGTGTCTTCACAGCTCGCAGTTGGGTTAAACACAGAGGTCAAATTCCTGTGTGCAGAATTCTTATATATATTTTAAATGTTTACAGTCAAACTATGTGCATCTATTGAGATCAGCACATACTTTGCATTAACACAGATCCGGAGGGTAAAAACCTGTCCTGTGAAATGATTTATGCAGACGCTGCATGCAGTGCAAACAACATAAGGTAATAATAAATATGCTAGACAGACAGTAACAGCTGTGTTGGTCATTCATACAGCACTACGTGATGAGAATGTGGCACTAATCTAACTGCATTAATGCAGCTCCCACTGTTTCTCCTTATTATGCATGGCATGTCTCAGAAATGTAATCTACAGCTAATTTTAAATACATATTCCATTATAGTATATAAACATATAGCTCTTGTATCTCTTATTAAATCAACACATGCTTGTCTCTTGGATGCCCCAATGAGGCATAAGTCACAGCCTCATAATGGTTTACAAATTTGTATCCTTAAGCAAGTCAAGTAAACTTCATTCTTATTTACAGTAATGAATGCCACGGGGACTTGTAGTGAGGAAGTAAGAATATTGATTGTTGCTGCATTTTTTTCTGCTGATTATGCAGCCACTGTAAAAGTTACAGTATCCAGATTAAAGTGGTGGAATATTAGGTAGTGCAGGTAGCTCCTGGGAAATGTTTGGCTTTTATATGTGTAAGGGGCCTCGAACCTCAGAAAATAACATTCTACACATAGTTTTGGCTATTTCTTAAGGTTTAAATCTTTACTGTGGTTTCTATTTCTATTGCTGACATTCCTCAGACTAGAAGAGTTTTTCACTCCAGAACCCAGTGTATGTGATTTTAAAGAGGACATTGAAAAAGATGACAGTGTAAAAATGTTGAAAAATAAATTAAAGCTGCATTTGGTGGAAATGATTTATTTTTAAAGGGTTTCTACAATTTTTATATGTTTATTTATAGGACACTGTTCTTTGTGTTCCGGTATTAAGAAAAAAGAAGCTATGTCCAGGATTTTGAATTCAATTCTGTTAAATCCAGAATTTTCACACATATAAGCTTCCAGTTTGGATTCGGGAGACAGACACTATCTCTACTTTTAAGATTAGGCTTAAAACTTTCCTTTTTGCTAAAGCATATAGTTAGGGCTGGATCAGGTGACCCTGAATCCTCCCTTAGTTATGCTGCAATAGGTTCAGCCTGCTGGGGGACCCCCTTGATTTATTGAGTTTTTCCTTTTCAGTCACCTTTCTCATTCACCATGTGTTAATAGATCTCCCTGCATTCAACCATAGTTGTTATTAATCTCTGGCTCTCTTCCACAGCATGTCTTTTATCCTGTCTTCCTTCTTTCACCCCAACCGGTCGCAGCAGATGGCCACCCCTCCCTGAGCCTGGTTCTGCCGGAG
>VURO01004800.1:6380-18997 GCA_015108175.1 Pelvicachromis taeniatus | reverse complement strand
CTATACAAATAACAACACAAAAAAAAAAATAAAAAAAAAAATAATAAACAACAAAAAACAAATTAAAAACAAACAAAAAAAAAAAAAAAAAAAAAAAAAAAAAAAAAAAAAAAAAAAAAAAACAACACACATCAAAAAAAAAAAAATTTCAAAAAAAAAAAAAAAAACGTAATTCGGATGCCTCAAAGATACGAAGATGAAAGAGAATTCTGAATGAAAAGAAAAATGACAACAGACGTAATTTCTTGCAACAATAAAGAAGTGCTGATTTCTCTATAAACTGGTGCCACGAGCTACAACATGACATCACAACAACAATGTCCAAAGTGATGTAAGAATCCAGCGCACGGGGCCTTTATGTCCCATTTGAGTGGAGCGAAGTGAGCTGTGAGTCATCTGAAGAGCTGCAAATTAAAATGAAAAGAGAGGGAAAAGAAAAAAAGAAAATACTTTTTATTCAAATTAGCATTAAAAAAAAATTTTTCTAAGTAGGTCATTAGTAAAGAGGAACTCCAGTTAAAGTTAGTCAAGCAGAGTGTGCACAAGCCACAGCTGTACTCTTAGCGTGGTATTGATGTTGTCCTCGGGACTTGGGTCGCCCTTTGACTACACCAGTCGAGTCAAGGATGGGCCATCAATAATTTATATGGCAGCAATACAAGAAGAGATAAGAGATGTATATTGGGAGGAGAGCAGAGACAAGATGAGACAGAAAGATGTGGATGTGAAAAAGAGAAGAGAGATGAAGGCAGGCAAGATAGTGGGTGCAGGGAAAAAGTAAACATGGGAAAAGAAGGAGCCAAAAGGGCACAGCGCAGGTTAGAATATGTGCAACGCAAATACAGTGTGGGAAAGATGAAGTGGTTATATGACTGCTGGACTCTGGATGACGCAGGCAGTACAGCAAGCAAAGAAAAGAAGCTTTCCATCAGTGACAGCCCAGGAGAAAGAAATACAAGACAGGGATTTCAGAGGAGGGGAAATAATGAAAAGAAAAATGCCTCAATTCACTTGCTCCCTCCAAACACAGGATATCCATTACCTGTGCCATGAGGGGGAAGACAGAGTCAGAAAGCAAAAAAAAAAAAAAAAAAAATGATAAAGGCACTAATAAAAGAGGAGGAAAGATCAATGATACAAGTCCCCAGGGATTTCCTATGGCCACGTTATTTCACTCTAAGATGCCAAACTGCATAAAAAATGCCCTACTTTATCTCCCACAATGACATTACTTATTCTAAAAAAAAGAAGTATTTCAGCTTCACTGATCAAAGTATAAGCTGTGGACTTGAAATCTGGAAGTCATAGTGACTCTAGTAGCTTCATACCTCAGGATCATCCCCAAAAAAGGCTTTTTTAGTTATGTTTCGATTAAAAAGTTATGTTTCATATCAGTCTGATTTAGTAACCTGGTGGTCTCTGCGTTGTTGGCATCTTCCTAAATGTTCCACAGCATTTCTTCCTTCCTCACCTATCGGGTCCCCCTAAACTCACTGGCAAAGGCTTGTTTACTCAAAATACTTCCATCTTATCCTTCGGAAAAGGGGGTCCAAATTACATTCCCAGGACGTCCATCAAAAATGAGCCAAAGTCGGGTTTTCAAGGGCATTTCTTGAGACTCCAGAAGAAACTTGCTTCCCCTGAAATATGAGCTTAAATCAAAGTGTTACACTGCATTTCGAAAAGGGTTTATAGGGAGATGCTGTCCTTCTGAAGCATCGGCTTACGTTTTGTCTGTGCCTCGGGACGGATTGCTCAATATTTGTTATTTTAGGCAACCTTCTTCTCAAGCTCGGAAGCGATCAACCAGGGCACGCAGGTCTCCCATTTAAAGCTGCTGACGGATTTTTTATTGTGTCCAGAGAAGCAGTGATGACATATGTTAATTATTAAAGCGGGTGGCAAGCCCCTTTAAGTGACTAATCTCTGTCCTTAGCTGAGGCAAATCAATTACAGCCCCAGCTCTTTTCCATCCCCTGCTTCTAATCAGTTCCTGATTAACACTTGGCAAACTTAGCAAACGAGTAGACAATCAATGCCACTCTGAGAAAGCAGCGAAGCAGCGGAATCACGGCTTTGAAGGATGATACTTTAACAGCTTCAATAATGGCATTAAGAGTTCATACAAGATGTTGCACAATGAAATTAAACTGATATATAGGCATTCCTCTGTTGCCTGTCGATGTCCAAAGAAACCGTGCGAACCTATTCTGATGTGCAGCTTTAAGAATATCTCTTAAAGTCTTTCGCCTGCAGCTATTGACAGCAAACAGCAGCGTTTTTCTGAAGCTGTCATCCAGTGCCTTCAATCTGTCCTGAACAGTTTTACATCACAGATCCATTCTGATCTTTTTTCCTGAGGTCTTATCACCTTTTAGCTGCTGCACTTCCTTCACTCTAATTCAGAAAGCCCACTGTGTCTAACTAGAGAGTGCACACGGTGTTCGCACTGACGTCACGCCTTTGCCATTGTGACTCCTCACAATCAAACAGACAATGATGAAAAAATAATAACTTCTCAGGAGCACCGACTCTGAGCCTTACAGGTGGATACTAGGAGTTGAGGTTGGATTATTGAAATGCTCCATGCACAGCATTAGCAGCATCAACAAGGAAAAGCTTTCAGGTCAGCATTGTGGCGGCAAAAGAGAGCAGCACAAAATGCCTTTCATATGTGCTTCAGAGAGAGGTGCATGCGCAGGCTGACTGCGGCGGCTATAAATAAATAAATAAATACAATTTTATTTATACAGCACCTTTCTAGACAGAATCACAAAGTGCTGCACATAAGATAACAAGTCATGAAAAGTAAAACAGACAATATAAAACAGGCAAAAATGAACCAAAAGCAATTTTAAAAAGGTGAGTTTGAGTTGTTTTTTTTAAAAACAACTACTGAGTCCACCGCTCTTAAGCTTTGAGGGAGAGAGTTTCATAGTCTAGGGGCCACAGTGCCAAAAGCTCTATCACCCTTAGATGTCATCTTTGTGTTTTGTATAGCAAGTAAGCCCTGAGGAGATGATCTCAGGGACCTGCTGGGGACACCGGGCTGTAGAAGATCAGAGCTGTAAGCAGGTGCCAGTCCATGCAAAGCTCGAAAAGTCAAACCCAATGGACTCTGAATTCAACAGGAAGCCTGTGACTGAGATAGCAACAGTGTCACATGTGAATACTTAGAGGATTTGGTCAAAAGTCTAGCTGCAGCATTTTGCACAACCTGCAGACGATCCAGGGAACCGTTGCTTAGACACATAAATGAGATAAAATAGGGCTTAACTTAGCCACATTTCTTAAATGATAAAAACAAGACCGAACCAGAGATTTAACATGACCATCCAATGTGAGAGTCGGGTCAAAAGTGACACCTAAATTCCTGATAGTGGATTTAACATACACAGAGAGAGGACCAAGGGCTTTCACTACCTGTGAAAAATCTGTCAGGAGCACATACAAGGACCTCAGTTTTCCCCTCCCATCCAACGTTTGATAGAATCTAAGCAGCGATTCAGAAGCTGAGATAAATCTTGGGGCTTAAAAGAAATGTACAGCTGAATGTCATCAGCATAACAGTGATAAGAAATGTCCTCGAAGGAGCCCATTATATGCTGGAGGGGGAGAAGATATATTAAAAACAATAAAGGCCCCAAAACCGAACCTTGAGGGATACTATAAGTCAGGGAGGTAGAGGACGACCTCAAACCAAAGACCACCACAGAAAAGCATCGGCAATGTAGATATGAGGAGAACCGCTCTAAGGCAGTGCCAGATACACCAACCCAATGTTTTAGCCTGTCAAGCTGGATGTGGTGGTCAGCTGTGTCAAACGCCGACGTGAGGTCCAACATAAGAAGAACAGAGCATTTTCCTGCATCATTACTCATCAAAATGTCACTAGAGAGCCTAAGAATGGCTGTTTCTGTGGAGTGATCGCTATGAAAGCCGGACTGAAACTTATCAAAAATGCTACGTTTGTCCAGAGCCGCTATAAGTTGCTTAACCACAACCTTTTCAATAAAGCTTAGCAATTAACGGTAATTTAGAGATTGGTCTGAAACTGCTTCAAAGAGAAGGGTCTAGCTGAGGTTTTTTAAAAAGTGGGAGAATAGCAGGAACTATACCAGACACCAGTAAAGAGTTGATTAAAGCAAGCACACATGGACCAATAGACTGGAAGACATTTTTGAATAATGCTGCAGGTACAATGTCAAGTGAACGAGAGGATGCTTTCACTGAATTCACTAGTTTTCTAAGTTTGACTTGTTTGCTGAGGCTTTGACTCTTTTGTTTATTTAACAGAGCCATTAATTATTTAAAAGAAAAATACAACTAATTATTTTAGCCGTATCTGTATAAAACTAAGCTCTGACTTCACGGTAACCCTGGTACGTTGGATTGTTTACTCAAATATTCAGCCGTGGGATAGATTATTCTATGTGTGTTCAAGGGAGAAACAGTCAGTGACAGACTGCAGCAAGAATTTAAAAAGAAATGTTGAGGCAATGACTGATATAAACCCCTATATCCATCCATCCATCCATCCATCCATCCATCCATCCATCCATCCATCCATGCTGGAAACGTTCTTCACACAGCATCACACAGCTGGTGCAGATTTGTTGGCTCCATGATACAAATCTGATGCGACTCCTAATCATCCCATTGAGATCTGGTGACAGTGAAGGCCATCTGAGGACAGTGAACGGAGTGTCATGTTCAAGAAGCCAGTTTGAGATGATTTGAGCTCTGTGACATGCTGTGTTATCCTGCTGGAAGCAGCCATTGAAAATGAAAAACTATGGTCAGAAAGGATGCGGTGAGCAATAATACTCAGATAGGCCTTGGCATTTAAGTGATGCTCAGTTGGTACTAAAGTGCCAAAGAAAATATCACCATCACAACCTGATCCATTAATACAAGCCAGGTTGAATTTTATGATTTCATGTTGTTTACAACAATTTCTGACTTTACCATCCGAGTGTTACGGCAGAAATTGAGATTCATCCAATTGCTGAATGTTTTCTTCTATTGTCAAGGTTTGTTGAGCCTGTGTGAATTGCACCTTCAGTTTCCTGTTCTGATCTGACAGGAGTGCCCGGGTGGGTGCTGTAGCTCAGCAGACCAGCAGTAGATCAGCAATTTGTGACATCCTCACACCAGTCTATTCTAGCACCAACAACCATGCCACATCCATAGTCACTTTATCACATTCTGCCTCATTCTGATGCGCCCATTGAAATCCAGCAGGTTGCCTTTATCATGTCTACATGATTACCCAAATAAACTTAGCTGCTGCCATGTGATTGACTGAATACCGTACATCTTCCATTAGTAGCCTGTCTCTTTTAAACGCCGGTTTCTAATAAACGCCGGTTTGAAAACATGTCACGACAAATAGATGCCGGTCTCCAATAGTAGCCGGGTGACCTTTGACTTGGAAGTCCCTCCGTGCTGTCGTCTGTCCTCCCGCGTCTCATCACTTGGCCAGCTGTTTCCAATCAGCCGTCATCTACGAACAGCAGTATTTAAGCTGGATGCAGCGACCATCGAAGTGGGATTATTACACTGAACTGGAACTATCGGCTAGCGAACCTGCTAACTGTGATTTTCTGGTCTTTTACTTCCTCTCCTGGAGAGTCGGGCAGAGAGAAGTCCAGAGCACCACTCGTGCACTGGACTACCACAGACAAGGAGACACTCGGGAGCAAAGGAGGAGCACAAAAAACCGCGCCTGGGTCCTCTTTCCCTCTCACTTCCGTGACAATTCTGTCTGAGAAGGGAATAAGAGCCGGTCTCCAATAACCGCCGGTCTCTTTTAAACGCCGGGCTGGTTGGATCATTTTTTTAGTAAGCGCCCGCGCTTACTAAAAAAATGATCCAACCAGCCCGGCGTTTAAAAGAGACCGGCGGGCTACTAAAGGAAGATATATGGTAGATATCGGCGTTAACAATCTTTATTCATTAAAAAAAGTGAAATCTTCTAAAGGGATAGATACTCTAGGGAATGAGAATGAATCTGCTCCTTTAGTTCACCACCTTTAGCTACAAACTTTAAATGATAATTTTTTTTTATTTCATTGGGTCATTGAATACAACATAATAATACTGACTCCCTTACAGTGTGAGCTTTTCTTTCCTAGTGATGGATTTTCCTTTCCATTATAATCACGTCTTGAAAATGAGTTGTTTAGTGTGACTTTTGGAATTGATTGGTGGAGGTAAACTGCACAAATTTGCCCAACCTAATTTGCATCTTAAAAATATTTTTAATCTGACAACCAGCCAGATTGGGCAATTTTCATGTTTTTTCAGCACAACCCAAATGGGTTTTTCTAAACCAGCCTAGTAATGTCACACTTTATGCCACTGTGATTTTTCCAACAAAAGAAGCTCTCACACTGTCAGAGTGCACACCCAGCTCTATGTGTTGTCCTGAAGAGCCGGTGAAGCCTTTGCAATATCACAGATGTTCACCTGAGGCTAACAGTGCTCAGAGGGATTGTAAACCTTTGCAAGAAGCCTTTTTGGATTTTATGATAAAACCCCTCAACTGGCACTGTTTTATCAGACATGAGGTGAAATACTCTCTACAGATAAGTAACTGCACTTTGTTTATATTTTTCAATCTATAACACCAGAACCACTGATGTAGGCATTGAATGTACCTGAAACAATAAGTGAGCTCTTACTGTGCTGTATCTTAAGAAACTAAATAAATAATCTGAGGCAATAAAAGATACCTCGGAGTCCAACTTTAAGTAAGCTTGAACTCGATGAATTAACAGGAGAAAAAATGTAGTTCAACTGAGAGGTGAAATTGAAATTTGAATACCTTTGACATGAGGGCATGACTTGAAGCATAAAAATGACGCACCGATAGAGGAGAAAAAAAAACGAGGTTTAAAGTTGTAAAAACACATATGCAATCAGTTCCCTTGAATAATCGGCCCTGACGTTCAGATTCTCCTGCCCCGTCTTTTACCTCAGAGTAGAAACATGCTGTCCCGTTATGTAAATTCTGATGAAACCACGTTTCTTCAGTGTAAAAAGAATTCTTGAGGAGACTAAGATGTAAGTTGTAGAAAATTTTACTGCGCTAACTTTGTAGCAAGCAGAACTGGGGCAATCACACGGCTTTCCACCTCATACTCTGAGACGATCTGCGAGCATTTGTGAGCACTGGGAGCATTTTTACAGTTCAGACAAATATTCTGTTCATCCTCTCGTTCAGATAAGATACTTTCTAATCTTTTTCCTATGGCTCAGCTTTCTGACTTTCAGCTGCCTGCAGACACAAGTAAACACACTCTAGGCAGGTGCTAGAGAAAGGGTTTAAGGTCACCCTAAAAAGCTACAGAGCAGAGCCCCTACACTTAACCCTAGACCTTTTGTAAAAAATCCCCATCCTGCCATACTTTACTTGTGGATGTTGATAAAGTTGGTAGTGGTTCATGAATGTAATACACAGACCCTATTTAGAAATGAAAAAAACTTAATCTTCTTTGCATGTTTTTAGGAATAAAATTCTTCAATATGTTAATATTGTGGTTATTAGAATCACCAATTACAAAGCACTGTGATCTAAATGCAACATTCTTTATCATTTCGGGTTTCAATTACAAGTTGACAAGATTTAAGTATATTTTTGGCTTTTGCCTGATTGCAATTCAAATTACCTATAATAACCATGTTTGCAATTCCTCAACATCATCTGCAGTAATCAAACTGCACATTCCCCCGCCGCACTTATTGCCGCACTCCACAAACAAATGTCTTGTCGGTTTGCCGATCATCTCAATTTGTCTCTCATATAAACATCGCCCTGACGTGGGTGTATTTTAGTAACTTGATTAGCCAGGGGTGTTTACTTAATTGCATTACTGCAGTCTGCATGAAATGAAAATTTCTCACGCTTGAAATGTATTCTGACAGCGGTGTGGCATTTTGATATCTTGACGAGCTAAAATGTTTTGATGGCTGATGCCAGAACAGTAATGATGTGGAAAAAGTGGAGCTATCACACTTTAAACAGGGTTTCAGTGGGTTTCATATGATGCCCGTACCGTAGATTCCTTTACTGCATGTGCCGTTGCTCTTTAGCTCTATTTGAAGTAGACTGTTTACAAGCGGATACATTTCCTCTTTCCTTCCCCTTATCAAGTTATTTCCCATTTTTTCATTTTTTTCAAGGTGAACAAAACTGGAACATGGCCAGAAAGACAAGACACTGATGTGAGAGTGCGCCTGACAGCAGAAACAGGTGCTGGATCTCATGAGAAATGATGCGTGTCAACAGAATTTACCACGATCCATTCTCTCGCTGGAAAAACTAGATATTAATTTCAAACCCAACCAACAAGATGAAAGGTGTTTCACTTCACTGTTCACAGAGGCATGAAAGTTCACTTAGGATTATTTAATAATGCTTTACTTTAACCCATCTATTTAGCACATGAATGATTTACAACACAATATATTGCAGCTATGGGTACATAGGAAATGTGTTCAGCAAATATGTATGGAACATCTGTTCTCTGTAGTCTTTAGAGGCTTGTAAAACAACCCTTAATAGTAGACCTCCCTCTTAATGTCACACTGTGATGCCGATTTGTTCACCTATTCATTCATTTATTCATTAAAAAAAAAGTATTTTAGAAGTCGCTTATTTAAACTGACTTGTTATAAACCTCTCCAATAAGATTCAGTTAATTTCAGTAAGTTCAAAAACACATTTTATTTTTATTTTTCAGTAAGAGAAAGGTAGGACTGAGTAGCACTATAATTCCTTTGCCTTGGATATGTATAAATAATGTAGCTAATTATTTTCTTAATTTAAAATACACAACTAACCAGTAGTTACATGGCATTGTTACTAATTAATTACATTGATGACTGTCGCCTGTATCTGTGCTAACATAAAGATCAACCCAGCAGCCCATTACACTCGTGGTGTCACAGCTTTGCATTCTTAACAAAAACAAAGGAATTTCCACGATAAACTCTCTGTAGCGTGTACAGTGATAAAAAAAAACAACCATTTGTACTGCTAAGTGGAGCCTGACTTGTTCCTCAGAAATAGTCAAATCAACCCAAAAAGGCCAAAAGACTATGAACTGAAACATAAAAACATAAACCAAAAGTCAAACTTACATTTTGAAGTGTAAAACAGAAAACTTAACACACTGCAGACTGACAGTAACTGCCTATTTAGTCCATGACAGGCATGATATGAAATTAGGGCAGTTGCCACAGTCAACGTTTACTACTTTTGCTTGGTTACTGTGACAAACTGCACCCCATTCATACACTGTCAGGGAATTTTTCTGGCAGCTTAATGGTTATTGAATAAATTATTGGTTTCCAGATTTTTTTTTTGATGTGTGCACTATTCCTCTGCGGCCCTCAACCGGCCTGGTTCCCCAAATTGACACTTGTTCATGAAAACTTTGAGAATGTCTGACTTCATCTGTCACCTGTTGGTAGTTAGTCCTGGGTTTGATGGGAATAACACTGTTTTTTTTTTTCAGCTACAGTATTTGATTGTAAACCAGTAAATATAGGAAAATTCTACCATCATTAGCAAACGTATCTATAGTAATCTATCCCAGTAAACCTGGTAATCTATCCCATTGCTGTCTCTATATGCCAGCTTATTTTAGTGTCAAAACAAAATGAAATGTAAGCTAAGTGTTTATGTACACATTTATAAATGCTAACTTTCAAGATTAATTTTTGACAATGGGTATCATAGATACATTTATTTCACTAACATCTCACAGTACCTAATTTTTATTAGATCTGATTGGATCTGTTCATTTGTCATATAGAATAAGGAACATGCATGAATAGGATCTTTATTTATCCATCAATCCATCCATTTGCGCTACATTTTTTTTCACATTGTTTCGTACATCGAGACTTATTTTTTCTACATCAGTGCTGATGATTTAGCTGCTTGTGTCGAGACTATTAACTAATTGTTTGCGCTAATTGTTTGTCTGAGATTAACAGTCTCAAAAACATGTGGCCAGTATTCCGTATTAAGCTTTTCAGTGTTACAGTACAACAAGAAACAGGGACACTATTATAGGACACCATTACAATTTAATGTTATATTTTAATGGCCAATACCCTTTTGGCATATTGGGTGAGGCCTGGCCATAGCTCTTTGTGACTTCCTTTTTACAGCTGCATTACCTCACCTTGACGGGTCCCAAAGTGCACAAGCGAATATGTAATTACTGCTCCCCATGACAGACACCTACTGAGGAAATATCTCATCCTGCTCTTACCTCATAAGTATGAGGTATATGTAGAGCTGAGGACACAAACGATCCTGACAGGATGAGCTACACTCTAGAACGATGCTCATGTTGTGATGAAGGCACAGCAGAACAAAGCCCAAATCACTTGCCTTTTATGCCCACTTATCGGCTTTTCTGATTTTATGAGAAGGCTGAACAAAACTCGTAAGAAGAGGCTTTATGCAGTCACCAAACATTACAGTAAATGACAACAAAGCTTTGTGATTTTGACATAGCAGAAACAAGTTTCTCAAGTTTTGTAATACGGCATAGTTAAACAAGAACTTTGGTTGAAAAACAACCAAATGAAGAATTATGAATAATGAAAACAGTTCATATTAATGAAGTATATAAAAAAAAAACAATCTGTTTATATTATAAACAACTTAAAAAGCAATAACTGGGATTACATGTTTAGTAGTGCAATTTTTTTCATTGCTGAATTATGTAATGATCTAAATGCAGATCAGATTTGCATCATATATATTTTAGTGGCAACATAAAAGCTTTAGTTATTTAAGTTGAGTAAATTTGAATAGACCATTACTGAATAAACAATAGTAGCAGTTTTAATACCGTATATCTTCGAATAGTGGCCTGTCTCTTATTGACGCCTGTTTCTAATAAACGCCGGTTTGAAACCATGACGCCGGTCTCCAATAGTAGCCAGGCAACCTTCAACTCGGAGGTCCCTCCGCGCTGTCTTCTTCTTTTTAAATATTATTGGCGGTTGGCAAACAACTGAATGGTGCATTACCGCCACCAACTGGTATGGAGTGTGACTGGAACATCGCTCAAAAAAAAAAAAAAAAAAGAAATCTCCGGGCTGTTGTCAGTCCTCACTCGGCCAGCTGTTTCCAATCAGCCGTCATCTACGACCAGCGGCATTTAAGCTGGATGCAGCGACCATGGAAGTGGGATTACTACACTGAACTGGAACTGTCGGCTAGCGAACCTGCTAACTGTGATTTTCTGGTCTTTTACGTCCTCTCCTGGAGAGTCCGGCAGAGAGAAGTTTCGGGGAGCACCACTGGGCTACCACAGACAAGGAGACACTCGGGAGCAAAGGAGTAGCACAATTGGGAACTGCATTATTTGTGAACTGTTGGAATACGTTTTGGAGCGCTGTAAGTAAACACACTGTCTTTTCACCTCAGTCTAAAAACTGCGCCTGGGTCCTCTTTCCCTCTCACTTCCATTACAATTCAGTCTGAGAAGGGAATAAGAGCCGGTCTCCAACAACGGCCGGTCTCTTTTAAACGCCGGCCGGCCGAATAATTTTTTTAATAAACGCCGGGGCTACTAATGGAAGATATACGGTAGTAGCACTTGTAGAGCTGTATTTTATACCATGGGATTAGCAAAAGGAGTTCACCCAACTGCCTGTTTATTCCTCACCTTACTGAGAGCTGTGACGTTGGTTGTTGTTATTGTTGTTGTTTTTCGTCTGAGCACCATAAGAACTTTCACTGTTAATCCCTAAAAGAGTATGGCTTCACAAGACAAGTTGCCTTTAATGTTCTTAAGAGATATTCTCTCGACTTCAAGTTCTCACTATTACGGCCGTTTTTCTTTCTCTCAACCCCTCAATTTAAATCTAAACTCCTAATGTCACCGTTGTCGCATTTTCTCAGCACAAGCAGATGAAGCAAGCCGAGGTGAAATCATTCCAGCTAAAAAGTGAATATGATAAGTGTTCCTAAAAAAAGAACCGCAATGAACATCACAGGCTGATGACACAGAGCAGTTTAAGAGTATCTGAGAGCAGAGTTCTTCCTTTCATTTTAGCTCATATATGTCAAAATGAAACCTTTTTGCTACAGGGCCTTTGTTGCAGACTGTGTTTGAACTCAAAAATCCCAGCAGATGCAGAAGTCTGCTGGGTATCAGTGTTGGTGTCGAGCAGATATTGGATTTGAATCTTAAATCAAAGAGCGTTCATACTTCATAGATATGTCTATTTGATTGATTTCATTTCAGCTGCTCACGCAGTAAAAGGAGTGTGTGTCTGTGTGTGTCTCAGCACCCACAACCAAATATTGATACCTGGCGGTTTCATTCTGCAGTGGACGGCTATAAAACCAGTACAACTGTACAGTGCACCTACTGCAGTGTACAGGAAGCTAATGTAATAAGCTTTCTAAATCAGTGTACACAAACAGCTTTTTCATTATTGATTGGTTAGGACGAGAGGTCCTATCAATATAGTTGTGCAACAGCTTTATATGGACCCCAAGGGTAACTTATCAAGAACCTGGAGGAGGAATGGCCAATAATTTGAATCAGTGCTATTGACCTTTTCAGTGTGGTTTCCAA
>VURO01004797.1:15389-26971 GCA_015108175.1 Pelvicachromis taeniatus | reverse complement strand
GGGAGTGTGGGGGTGTGTGTGTGTGTGTGTGTGTGTGTGTGAGAGTGCGTGTGTGTGTGTGTGCGTGTGTGCGTGTGTGTGTGTGTGTGTGTGTGTGTGTGTGTGTGTGTGTGTGTGTGTGTGTGTGTGTGTGTGTGTGCATTTGCCATAAAACATACTTCTTAGATATTAAAAATAACTATAACTAATAATAACAACTTTCATGTGGCAAGTCACCCATGAAAGAAGGTGTGCTTGTTGGCTCTTGACAACCTTTGCTCAGTGGCCAGTGAGGTCAAGCAGGACTTTTTCAGGCTTATCTAAGTGTGTTTCAATAAAATTTTACTATGATTAGATTACAGGCAGAAACTACTTGATTATGTTACGTCATCAAAGAAAACAAGTCTAGGTTTTTATGTGCGAGGCAGTTCAGAAAGGCAGAAAAGTCTAAAGAGCTCCCATGTAACACGCTGACTCGGATGTATTGAATTATATATGCCCCATGATAAGCAGAGCACCCTGCACTAATTTGCTGACAGAGATGTACAAACAGACATAGATACAACAAGTTGCCCTGCCCCTTGTCTCTCTCTTATCACTGTTTGGTATGACCAGGACATCGCATGCTCAGATAAACACAAGCCACTCTGTGACGTCTTAGACTGTGTCTCCTCACTATATTGGCGCACCATTTGACCAGTAAAGTTAACCTACCTTCAGCTTTAAGTGCATTGCTTCTCACTATGTGTGGTTTCTGGCATTATAGATTGGAGCTTTAAAAAAGACAGAGGAAAACTTTAAGCATTAAAAAATAACAGAGTTATGTATTTATGACAGGTTATCTATTTCTTTCCAGGCAAGTTATTAGGAAATTACGGACCCATAAAACCAAGCTAAATGAAAAGTTAATATTACGCAATGACCATGGTTCTGGAGTTTAAACCATGGATGCTGGTATTAAGAGGAATTAAAGGATAGAAACAGGGATTTGATGCTAAAATGTTCCTTAAAGGAAGACTTGACCAGTTTAATCCACAAAGATCAAACTGCTTTCACTGCTTGTGTGATTATGTCAAGAAAACTGCACAGTGGGAAATAATGTGTTACAGTCAGGTTGGAAGTACATATGATATGTCAGTCTATCATTTCTAAATCAAATCAAATCCCTGTACAGTTCAATGCAAATATTATAGACAGAGGTTAAGTTCATACGGTTTCACACAGGGTAAAGATAAAGATCTTTGCAAAACTTACTTAAGCATTTTTCTGTCAAAGAAAAATTATCTGTAAGTATTATAGCCACTGTTTCATAAAGAATGAATTTAATTTAATTCATTTTGTTATAATTGTCAAAATGGCAGATATAATAAGCAATTTAAAGGAATGACAAGTGGCTTTATCCTGAACCTTTGAGTTAGGCAATTCAAAATGCTGTGTACTGTGTACAGGATGTTAAAAAAAAAAAACAACACACATACAAAATTTATATAACAAAGTGAAACGATTACAAAATTACCCAAACTAATAAGATCACTAAAAGTTATGTGTATTTGTTGTTCAACTAACAACTCTCCATGCAGAGTATTCAAGTTTAGTGTTTTGGCTGCTGCATTGTTGGTCTTTTGAATCCAAACGGGTTTTATAGGGGCCAGAGGGTGGAAGCTTGGTAAGGAAGCTGCATTTAGAAACCCTATGTAATCCTACGTCTATGTAGATGTATCTTCTTTCTACACAGTTCTAAGTAACAATTTCACTCACTGGAATACTATGTCTTGGATGGGCTGTATTGTTAAAATGTGAGAAACATTAATACATTGTGTTATTTGTCGACTGTACCATTGATTCTGCCTCATTTTTCTGTCCTAAAAGTTGCCATTTGGTTGTGTCCTATCAATTTCACAGTCCTACATATATTGTGCGATGATGGGCTGAAAGAAAGATTTTTAATTTCATTGTTTACACTGCAGGTATTTATGGGCTGGCTGAAGGTGACTTAGATAAGGTGTTCCGGCTTCCCACTACCACCTTCATTGGTGGGAATGAAAGTGCTCTGCCTCTTAGAGAGATCATATACCGCCTGGAGGTAAGGATCAAATATATAAATGTTTATTATAAAACATAGAATGTGATGATCCAACTTGTTTGATTTGCAATGACTTTGTGGGTATCTGCTAATATAGACACCCATAACCAGTGTACTAACTTTGGTTAGTACATACAACAAGAAAAGCTGTAACAAGAAATTCAGTTTTATCCCAACTAAAACAAACTGAACTTTTTCTGTCTCTTAGCAAGCCTACTGTCAACATATCGGTGTAGAGTTTATGTTTATCAATGACATGGAACAGTGCCAGTGGATCAGACAGAAGTTTGAGACCCCAGGAGTCATGCAATGCACTCTGGAGGAGAAGAGGATCCTACTGGCCAGAATGATCCAGTCAACCAGGTGTGTCTGTGGTTCTTCACATTCTTAGTATGCCTCAGCAAATAACTAAAAATGTAAAAGGCCTTTTTGAGTCTTGTGGAAGTGTAAAGTTCTGAGCCACAGTGTGAAACACCACAACCTTTTGCAGGTTTGAGGAATTTCTCCAAAGGAAGTGGTCTTCAGAGAAGCGCTTTGGTCTGGAAGGTTGTGAGTCGCTCATTCCAGCCCTGAAGACCATCATTGACAAGTCCAGCCAGAGTGGAGTGGAGAGTGTAATCATGGGAATGCCACACAGGTGCCATGACTATGAATTTTTGCTATTGCCTTAACATGTCAGAGTAGGATTGTACAGTATGCACAAGCTACGTATTTCCCCACTCAACGGTCTCCCTCTCCATCATGATTTGGTAATTATCTGGATCAAGGAACAAACTCAAATCACTGACAAACGTTTTAAAAGGTTTATTTACAGAATGAATATAATAAATAACAGACAGATGAGCTATTGTTTGAGAAATTTTTCCAGCAGGAGTTCTCAGGAGTCTGCGGAGAGGGAGACCATTGATACTTTATATTGTATGATAAAGACCCAACAGTAATATAGAGGAACTAGAGAAAACCTCAGCAATCAGATGACCCTTAATGAGTAAACATTTTGGCAACAGTGATAAGGAAAAACTCCCTCTTAACAGGAAGAAATCTCTGGCAGAACCAGGCTAAGGAAGTGGTGGCCATTTGCCACGTGTTTGGGAATGAGGGGAAGAAGACGGGACAAACATACGCTGTGGGAGAACCAGACATTAATGATAACTAATAATTAAATGCAAAGTGGTGTAAAAATGCATAGTGAGTGAAAAAGGGTGAGTGAAGACAAAACATTTAGTGCTTCATGGGAAGCTCCTAGTGTCCTAGGCCTATTGCAGGGTAACTAAGGGAGGAGTCCGGGTCACCTGATCCAGCCCAAATTATGTACTGTGTTGAAAAGGAAAGTTTTAAGCCTAAAAGTAGAGAGGGTGTCTGTCGCCTGAATCCAAACTCGGAGCTTATTTCACAGAAGAGAGCCCTGAAAGCTCAAGGCTATGCCTCCCATTCTACTTTTAAGTACCCCAGGAATCACAAATAAACCAGCAGTCTAAAAGCAAAGTGCTCTTTTGGGTGTGCCAATATAAATCTCTGAGGCATTTTTTGTTAGCGATGGCATTAGAAGTATAGGAGGGGTAGAAGGTGGGCAATAACAAAATTCCAATGCAAAACCTCTAAAAATGGAGTAAGGTGGAAGTGTTGCAAGTTCATCTTCTGAGTTCTTGCAGGGTCTGATTGTGAGTTCCTTGAGTGTATGATTGATCTTGCTTTTTAGTGCGGTTAATCTAGACTCTTGGGGTAATCAGGACCAGGACCCTGCAACACCAGGCAGAACACATTCCCTCTGAGGCAGAAGAGAAAGAAAGGAAACACACACATGTAAAGAAAGCTCTTAAAACACGTGGTTATCTCAATTGGGCTTTTGTCAAATCAGCAAAAATGCACAGTAAAGAAGGTCAGAAACCAACTAGGGAGAAACAGAATAACAAATGGAGCAACACTGTCATCCCTTCCGTAGCAGGTTTATCAGAGAAAATCGGGATAATTTTCTCCAAGCCTGACATCCCAGTGCCCTCCAGACCCAGTCACACCCTCAGACAAAAAGAAAAAACTTGTTCATCCAAAGGATAACGCTCCCCAACATACACAGGTCAGAGTGGTTTTACATGTAAAATACCCAACAATGCAGTGGTGTAAAGCACACAACATGTTCACTGACGTGACGAATAAAGCTTCTCCATTTGGCAATCCAATGGACAAGCCTGGGTTTGGCGGTTGCCAAGAGAACAAAATTTGTCTGACTGCATTGTTCGAAGTGTAAAGTTTTGTGGAGAAGGGTTGTTTTTCAGAAGTTGGGTTCAGTCACTTCCAGTGAAACTCTTAATGTTTTAGCATACTGAGATATTTTGTACAATTTCATGCTTTGTGGGAATAGTTTGAAGGTACCCCTTCCTGCTCCAAAATGACTTCCCACATACCAGTGGGCAAAGTAGGTTCCATAAAGCCATGAATAGCGGGTTTGGTGTGAAAAAAAAATAGAACACCTTTAGGATGAATGCAAGCCAGGCCCTTTCATGCAAAGTCAGTGTCTGACATTACAAATGCACTTCTGGATGAGTGGTCAAAAATTATTGTAAACACACTAAACCTTGTGGAAAACCTTCCCAGAAGAGTTTAAGCTGTTATACTGTCGCTGGTGGGCAGACATCATATTAAACTCTATGGATTAAGAATAGGCAAATACTTTTGGCAATATTGTGTAATTTGACAGTTAGCAGCTTGCAACTACCTACACCATAGTTCTTTTTGGCAGGTGTTAAACGCAGAGTACAAGGATGTAGCGTACCGTGTCCACATATTGAGAAAGAAACACCCCCACCCCAGAGTCTGAAGCATCAACCTCCAAAATGAATTGTTTCTATTGGTCTTGATGCACCAAAAACTAAAACTGTCTATAAGCTTCTGGAATGTTTATTCATCTTCAGAAGTTTACATAAATGAATTTTACACAACTGGTTGGTATTGACTTTTGGTCATAGCGGGCAAGATCCATCCATTCATTTATCTTCTTCTGCTTAGGGGCAGCAGCCTAAACAGAGAAGCCCAGACCTCCCTTTCCCCAGCCACCTCCTCCAGCTAGTCTGGGGGAACACCAAGGCGTTCCCAGGCCAGCCGAGAGATATAATATCTCCAGCATGTCCTGGGTCTGCCCTAGGGACTCCTCCCGGTGGGACATGCCCAGAACACCTCACCTAGGAGGTGTCCAGGAGGCATCCTTGTCAGATGCCCGAGCCACCCAAATGGCTCCTTTGATGTGGAGGAGCAGCGGCTCTACTCTGAGCCCCTCCCAGATAGCCGACTTCTCACCCTATCTCTAAGGGAGAAGCCAGCCACTCTTTAGAGGAAGCCCATTACTGCCGCTTGTACCCGCGATCTCGTTCTTTCGAATACTACCCACAGCTAATGATCAAAGCTGAGGGAAGGGATGTAAATTGACCAGTAAATTGAGAGTGCTGCTTTTACACTCAGCTCTCTCTTCACCACAACAGACCGGTGCAGAGTCCACATCACTGCAGCCGCAGCACCGATCCGTCTGTCAATCTCCCGCTCCCTCCTCCCGCCACTCGTGAAAAAGGGAAGTTCAAGTACAAAATGACCAGACTGACCACAAAAAACGACAGCTTCAACTTAGTTTTCAGCTGCTATTCCTCAGGTGCTAGTTTAGCCTGACTAAGCTGCATTGGCCCCTCAGAATGGCCAACAGAGGAGCTTGAAGTGCTGTTTTGGAAGTGGAAGGCAGGCAGAACCAAAGGGCAGATTTGGGAAGGGAACTAGGAAGGCTGAGAGTTCCATTCCTTGTTTTGTTCACATGGGTGACTGCCTACACTAATAGTGAGAGTCACAAATTCATTTCTCTCTTCAGCTCATCACTAGTAGCCAATTCAAAACTGTTGCATCTCTGTTAGGAATGTGCAGAAATGTGTTACAAGGGCAGAGGAACTGTATCTTCATTGAAGTGTTTTTATTCCTCTTGTGTGTCTTCAGAGGCAGACTGAATGTGCTGGCAAATGTGATCCGGAAGGAGCTGGAGCAAATCTTTTGTCAGTTTGACTCTAAGTTAGAGGCTGCGGATGAGGTTTGAACATTATTTAGTTAAATTCAGTCAAGATCAATGAAACAGATTTACACAAAAAAATATAACAATAACTGTGCTTGTGTTAACAATGATAGCAACTGATGTTTGGAAAATGTGTTTAGGAACATGAATAACTTTAAAAATGATTGACACTCTTCAGCTGAGAAAGCCTCTTTTTTTCAACTAGAAGGTAACAAGTAACCATGATGGGGTCCAGTTAAAAGCAGGGTCCAAATTAGTAGTTCTCCCTGTCTGTCACAGATAGCAAAGAGGTGATACTAACTGTAAACCCAGAAGAGGTGAAAGATAACTATTATTAAGAAAAATCAAAAGTGCAATCAAAACCTTTGTGAGAAAAAACAAAGTAAGACACCTGTTCAGCTTGTGTTCAGCTGCTCTCGTCTTATGACTTACACAAGTGCGCTGGTTAGCTGTTAAGAACAAGCTAAAAAGCCGATGTCAGTATGCTATGCAATTAATAATATATGTAACCTGCCACGTGTATTTAAATCTAGCATATTAATTCAACTGTAGACTGATGGTTGCTGCTTCTCAAGCAGCAATATCTGCAGCATATTAAAAACGTGTAGGCTGTCTGTTGAATAGCACATGTGCACATATGTTCTTAATAAAAATAAATAAAGATGAAAGGTTCAGTGTTTGACTTTGTGCTCTTAGGGTTCTGGCGATGTGAAATATCACTTGGGGATGTATCACAGGAGGATGAACCGGGTCAGTAACAAATACACCACATTGTCTCTCGTGGCAAACCCATCCCACCTGGAGGCCGTTGATCCAGTGGTGCAGGGAAAGACCAAAGCTGAGCAGTTCTACTGTGGAGACACTGAGGGAAAGAGAGTATGTTGAATTTTTTTCTGTAGCATATAAACAGAAGACATTGTCTCCATGGATGTTTTCCAATATGTCTGTATGTCGGTGAATCATTTTGCAGGTGATGTCTATTCTCCTTCATGGCGATGCTGCATTTGCAGGTCAGGGTATAGTGTATGAGACATTCCACATGTCTGACCTGCCATCCTACACCACACATGGTACAATACACGTGGTGGTCAACAACCAGGTATGGACTTTCTTTTCAATTAAGTTTGTTAGGTTTAAAATTCTTTCAGCACTTATCAAGCAAAGTTTATGGTATGGACAGGTATTTCAACAAATAGATCACTTAATGGTTATAATAATAATAATGTTTTCCCCAGATAAAACCAGGCTTCTGGAGTCTTCAGGAGTCTTATTGAATATACACTAAAGTACTCTTGACCATAAAATACTGTGTATTTAACACTGTGTGTGAATTGCTAGCTGTAGTTCCAGTAATTAAAATGAGCACAGTATAATAACTGTAACTGGTTTTAATATACATGTGTGTTACTCTTGCCCACATAGATTGGTTTTACGACAGATCCCAGGGTGGCTCGTTCATCTCCGTACCCAACTGATGTAGCTCGAGTGGTCAATGCGCCCATCTTTCATGTTAACGCAGATAATCCAGAGGCTGTGATATATGTGTGCAAAGTTGCAGCTGAATGGAGGAACACGTTCCATAAAGATGTTGTTGTTGACCTGGTAAATATATTCGTTATTATAACTATTTTTGCTAACTACCAAGTCATCCTAAATGTAAAATGACCCTGACTGAAACTGCTGTTTTTTTAAGAAAAAATACTTTGAAAACAGGGAACACTTTTACTAACCATAACCCAAAATAAAGAAAGTAAACCTGTGAACAAAGCATGAAGTAGGAATAAGTATATTTCTAACATCTAAAAATGGCATTAAGCCCTATCTGACCTTAGAAACATGACAGTTTAATTGAGTTCAGTCCAACTTTGGATTAATCCAATAGAGGATAATTTGTTAGACGCAGTTTAGAAGAGCACAGAGATGAACACAAGACACGTGCACAGACACACACACACGCAAATGAATTAAATTAAGGTAAAAATTTAAAAAATGAGGAGTTTAGAATATTGGGTAGTAGTAGTTTACAATCAGGTGAAGCATGATGATACCCTGATTGCAACAAAGAATAGAATAGCACTATATTATCATTGTACATGTACAATTAAATTGTGGAGAATTAAATATTTATGCTCAGGGTACATTCAGAAAAGGCTAGAATACCTGACGCTATCTCAAGGATTAGTCGGTTGCAAAATGAAGCTACATCTATTTGCTTCACTTATCTTCCAGTTATCTTAGAATTTAACAATACTGTGTGGATGTGAAATGAGCCAGTAAAATAAAAAAAATAATAGAGTCAAAAGACTGATTGATATAATAGATGGTGAGATCAGCTGTGTCATTTATATGGACTGTCACTTCACTGAACTGTACATCAAAAGAGGCAGTCAGTACTGACATACTAAATTTTCACAAAAGGTCAGCATACAGGGTCAAGTAGGTGATCAAAAAAATATAAACATTTGCCTCTCCACTCAGGTGTGTTACAGACGTAATGGCCATAATGAGGTAGATGAGCCCATGTTCACACAGCCGCTGATGTACAAGCGCATCAAGAAGCAGAAAGGAGTCCTGCAGATATTTGCTGAAAAACTCATTGATGAAGGAGTTGTCACAACTCAAGAATATGAGGTAAAGCTATCTGCACACCTGTGCTGTAGATGGTAATGAAGCATGTGAGTTGTAGACAAAGACACAATATAATTTATTCTGACCTTGATTTTTTGCTGCTGTTTTAAACTCTATCACACATTTAACTTGAGCTTTCTCAGTCTGAAGATGCCGATCATTGTCAGGATTTTATACCAAAGGAAAAAGCTCAGCTAATTCTTTGCGGCTGCTCAAGTAACACACATGTTTCTCATGTGAAGCTGTCACTGACAGTCAACTCCAGTCTATATGATGTAATGGACCTTCTCAGCAGGTTGAGTGTTATGTGAGGAGATATTTTCAAAACAGAAAGCATTCAAGAGAGTTGAGTACAACTTTATCTTCTTTTGACCTTAATTTTCCTGACTGAACTAAAATTCTACATTAGACTTGAAGAGGATAAGTCTGAGTTTTTAGGTTTTTTAGGTACTGAAATCTCTCGAATTGTTTTCTGTGGGCGATGTGGACAGCCAAGTTTGTGAATGTGATAACTCAAGAATGAAGCGACATAGGACTCGATACTAAATAAATTGATACCATGGTTCTATCTTCTAAAAATCTCAGATCAGTTCCAATGTCAGTGACCTTGACCTCAAGGTCAGAGGTCAAGCTTTCTGGAAATCTTGTGAGTGCGATAATTCAAAACAGAAGTCACTTAGGATTTTGAAATTACCATAGGTGAGTCTACAAGGAGGCTCAGGGGTAGCACTGGCTGCCGCCAGTATTTTACTTATACTTTTGCTATCAGTCAGCACTGCATATGAAACCATATGTTTAAGAAAATGCAGTTAGTAGTTTAAAAATCATAATGTAGATAAAAATAAAGACTCAATCAACATTTTTCATCTTGCAGGAGGAAGTAGCCAGGTATGACAAAATCTGTGAGGAAGCTTACACTCGCTCCAAAGACAAAAAGATCTTACACATCAAGCACTGGCTAGACTCACCCTGGCCTGGTAGGACTACATATTATTGTTCATGAAGCCAAACCATTTCTGTGTGTTGTTTTTTTTAAACTCCCTTTTCTGTTAATAAATTAAGATGAAATACAACAAATACAATAAATTAACACTGAATACAATGAATACAATTCAATACACTGAATATTTTTTAGTCTTGGGCAAGAAGGGCATCCCATGCATGCCTGTAGCTTTAATGCTTTTGTGTGTCTCTGTATTTAGGCTTTTTCACATTGGAGGGTCATCCTAGAAGTATGACCTGTCCTTCAACTGGCATCAGCGAGCAAGGGCTCAGCCACATTGGCAAAATTGCTGCTTCTGTTCCAGTGGAGGATTTTGCTGTACATGGAGGTGCCCTCACTTGTCATGTGATAATAATGAAAATCCATTGAATGTACTGTCGAGCTGTTTTAAACCTGGATTTTCTGCATTGGTGTTCATGTTGTAGGGTTGAGTCGTATCCTAAAGGGACGTGCAAATATGGTGAGCCAGCGAGTGTGTGACTGGGCTCTTGGGGAGTATATGGCGTTTGGCTCTCTGCTCAAGGAGGGGATCCATGTGCGTCTCAGTGGTCAGGATGTGGAGAGGGGCACGTTCAGGTAGGAAATAGGTGTACTGTCTATGTACATATTTATGTAGCTCACTTCTTAAGAATAAAATATCACCAGGTGATTGCATCTAAATCTTTTTGACCTGTGCTTGTATTAATTTCTTCACCTGCATCTCATCACTGAATTACAAAAAAAGACAAATTCAGTCGTACTACTCATTTTTTTTCTGGTTATATTTCACAGCCATCGACACCATGTTCTTCATGACCAAAATACTGACAAAAGGATATGCATCCCAATGAATTATATCTCCCCTGAGCAAGCTCCTTACACTGTGTGTAATAGCTCTCTATCTGAATATGGAGTGCTTGGTAGGTCACATACAATAAAGGCTCCTAAAATAAACTCACACACTTTCTTTACTTGCTGCCTGATATATGACTTTCAGTAGACAAAAGTTCATGTTTACAGGAGGACAATGATAATATTTTCAATGTACTTACTGTCAAAATGGTGTAAATTGAGGCTATTGTACAACTATTGTTGTACAACTACATAAATAAAATTTTATTGAACTGAACTTTGAATGGCTGGTTCCTCTAAAGACTATAGATTTAGACAGTGGGGTTGCAGACCAAGTGCAGGAGATTAAAAAGAAAAAAGTTGGATAAAAACAACACAAAATATGTAATAGAAGGTACTGAGGTCACATGGAAGTCTTGCCAACTGATTTTCTTTGCATCCTGTCACTTTTCAATTTGCTGGCATGTTTCAACATCAAGGCTTTTGTTTCATTCTCCTCTCCTGTGTGCAGGTTTTGAATTAGGTTTTGCTATGGCCAGTCCAAATGCGCTGGTTCTATGGGAGGCCCAGTTCGGAGACTTTCACAATACAGCCCAGTGCATCATCGATCAGTTTATCAGCTCAGGACAGGCCAAGTGGGTCAGACAGAATGGTATAGTGTTGTTGCTTCCCCATGGCATGGAGGGAATGGTAAGAACTTAATCTACCACATTCCACATGTATCTCAATTTGATGTGTCTCACTATCATAGAGTTTGGGGTTGTATTGCCACCTTAAAATGCAAAACCTGTTTTGTATCCATGTCTTCTTGAGTTTACTAATTGTCATACTCTAAATACCATTCTATGGACTTGCACTGTCAGAGCACAAATCACTTATGTTTCTGTGTGAAACTGTGGAGTACTGTGTTTTACTGGAACAAAATGCTTATTCTGTTTCCATAGTAGTAAAATTATTTTGATGCAAAGACGCAAATGAAAGGACTTCATTTTTTTTTTTTTTTTTAGGAAACAAAA
>VURO01004795.1:34778-51485 GCA_015108175.1 Pelvicachromis taeniatus | reverse complement strand
CTGTAAACATCCATGTAGAAGATACGATGAGAGAGAAAAGTGCTTCATTTCCAGAGTCCAGCTCTGTGTTTGATTAAGGTGTCTATTGTGTGTCTATGGAGAGTTTTCAGACTTTGTGTTGCTCTGAGGCGATTTGCCAAATATCTGTAACTCCCACAACAATGATAGTGAAATTTTCTGAAAGCCAGCAAAAATACCTACATTTGAGTATAATTTGTGGGGGTTGAGTGACAATTGAGCAAGTAGCAACAAGTTGTTTGGACATGAAGAAAAGATTGAGAAAGCTAGAGTGTGCCACTCTAAGCTCACTTCAAAGGAACGAAGGTTCCATGTTCGGAACTTTGACGAATGCCTATTGATTTCAATACAAAAAAAATAAGTGCATAAAATCTTATTATCTCAAAAAGTATAACAGTAATAGCTACCAAGAGATATAGCGCCCATCAGCAGACATAGCAGAATATATTACAAGTTGAATGGTCAAAATCCGACACAAACTGTGGGAGTAGTTAAGGGCCAAAAAATTGGCAACAAGGTTTTTTTTTTTGGATTCACACAACTATGTCAAAAGTTGTGGTTATAAGCCTGCATCAATTATAGATATGCTGAAGCAAGTTTGAGCTTGTTCTTTTGTATGTGGTGACATCACCGATTTACTACAGCCCTAAAACAGTAGCCCCTTTATGTGGTCATAAAGAGGCTACTTAATGCCCTTTACACAATATAATAGATCAGTATTCTACTTAATAATTAAGGTTATTTTCAAAGATTACTGAACCAATTAGATTAACAATCCATTGCAACTTTGACTGATCATTTGATGTGATAACACTAATTGGTGGCTAGCTAATTAAATAAAACCAATGAGTGAGTTCATTTGATTTGATTGATTTTCTGGGTGTTCAGGCTGCTGGTCTATTATTTACATCACTTTGATTTTCCCACGCTGTCAAACTCAATGATGCCATCATCACTCTGGCCCAATCGTTTTGTTGCCCAGCTCCAGCATAAATCTCACCGCTCTTCTGTCATTCTGCCTGCAGGATTCCCATTCGTGCAGTAAGGCTCCTCCCAATATCCGCCTCATCCTTTTCAGTCATCTGAGTCTCCACCTGCTGCATTTCTGCCAGCATCAAGCTTTGGGAGTCATTTGAGTCCTGCCCTACTTCCTGCCAAATGTTGGACTCGCTCTGTTATGTAGCTTCATTGTTGTCTAATCACACAACAAAATGTATTCATGAAAACTTTGTGCTACAATAAATGATTTTTAGATCTTTCAAATGGTCTTTCTTGATTGGTTGCGTCAAGAAGGGCAAAGCTGCCATACCAAACATTCACACACTGTGGTGACCACCTGTGGAGGGGAGCAGTTGAAAGTAGCTTTTGTTATCAGTATCAGAATTAATTTTGAGGGGCAATTCTGTTAGTAAAATAGGTAAATGTATTACTCTGAGGACAGTAGCAACTGTTAAGGCTCTGGTTTAATGAATCAACATTGGAATAAAGTTTATCTTGATCATGCTTTGATAATCTAAATTTCAATTTTATGTTAAGTGAATCATATGAAAAAATACAGGAGATACAACGAAAAATATTTGATTTAAAAACATTGACCAAAGGCAGTTAAAAGATAAACAAAAAATATAGTAAAATGTTAATTGACAGAATAAAAGATAAACAGACTCAGTACAATAAATAGATTCAAAACATTTAATGCAAGCATAACAAAAATGCCTGTATGCCAACCTCACATGGTGCATAGCATTAAATATGAAGCAAACATTAACACATATGAAAAGTATAAAATATTAAAACTGTAACAAACAAAAAACTGATTTGACTGATATATACCTGGATTACCCTTAAAAACACTGAAACAGTTTCCAAAGTGCTTTGACACAACACTCAAAAGAAAAATGTAAAGATTAAAAAGGTTAAATATTACAAAAAAATAAAGCAAATTAATAAAAGAGCAAAAGTCTGAAATTAGGAAAACAAATAAAGAAAGATAACTAGAAAAGAAGAAATCACATGTAACAGAATCACTCAGTGATTAAAAGGAAATCACTTTTTCTGCTAGCCTTATCTCTTCAGGCAGCCAATTTAAAGCTGAAGGACACTAAAGGCAAGCCCACGGTCACCATCAGGTTTAAGTCTCCACCTTAGAAAAGCCAGAAAGGCCCCCAAGCAGGCATATATGGGGTCTACTATGTAACACAAAGCTAGACACAGATGAGATGTTAGTGATCAGTAAAGTCTATAATCTAATTCTAAAATGTAAAAGAAACCAGGACAAGGGTGATGTGATTTTTATCTTTTTTATAAAGTGAAAACAAGTCTCACACAAACAGTCTGCCCATTCTCCTACGGCACATATATATCAAGACATACTGTAGTGTGTCTCAGCAATTATTATTTATTATTATTATAATTTAATTTCTTTATCATTTTAATTATAGAATAAAATAAAATGAAAACAATCTGTAAAAATAATAAATAAGTAAACCAGGGATTTCCTAACTCCCACAGTAAAGAGCAATCACTATTCCTGTTTATTGCAGAATGAGTCATCTGAGCAGAGAAGCCCAGATCTCCCTCTCGCTACTTTCTGCAGTTCTTCCAGGGAGACACTATAATGAAGTCAGCCAGGAGATGCAATCTCTACATCACATCCTGCATCCACCCCAGGACCTCCTAACAGCGGTATCTGCCCAAAACATGTCACCTCGGAGGCTCCTAGGTGATTTTTACAAATTACATTTTCACCATAACCATTTGCTTTAAAGTTAGTTCCTTTTCTTATGTGCTGAATAGCAATACATCATTCTCATTCCCTTATTCCTATTCGCACGAGCCTCCTCATGATCAACTTGGGTGGTTACTCTTCCTGTATATTACATTCATAACAAGAAGTCTGTGATTGGTTTGCATGTATGTATTATTGTGTCAAACAGTGATTAAAATGCTTGCTGAGAACCCTGCGGTCATTTTAATTTATTAAATATTTATGTCTTATTTATATTTTATGAAATAACTGTGAGGGTAATGAGGAAGGTAAGGGCCTCACTTTACTTAATGCAACACATTTTTTTCACAAATTTGTTTAAAAAATAATTACATTTTAATGTCTGTATATGACTTTTCATTTGTATCATATTTGCTACATCTGGCATTATTTACATTGCTTTAAAATGTATGTATTTAGGTTTTTCAATGGGGAAATTCACACTGATTATGTAGAATTTTCAAATATGCACAAAAAGTGTATGTATCAAATAGGATTAAGGGGTGTTAATGGGTTGATGGTGAGGAATGTTACTCAGTACACTAAAGTGCACAAAGAGTATAACTAATGTGGAATAAAGTGCAACAAATGACAAGCTGATGTGGGATCAGAGATATACAGAAACTTTAATGATTTATTTGGGGGTAATTCTGAGCAAATCGGCACTAAATTATTTAGTGATGCACTATTTTCCAGTAAGTTCCAGCATGTATTCATTATCCATCATATATCTCATACAGGAGTTCTTATGAATGATGCATCAGCTATCAGTTACTCCATGACTGGTTTCTTTATTCATTGTGCTGCAGACATTTCTTTAAACTGCCACATCCTGGAGAATAACAGTCTGGGATATGTATCATGTTTGAATCTAATATGGTCCTATAATTTTCCTCATACACCAGGCTCAAACATTTCAATTAATTCATTCATCTTTTTTCATCTTGAGCATTACCTAAATGATACTTGTCGTTTAGTTCACTACCAGAAACCTGCAGCTCTGATGTTGCACACACTTCTTCAGTGGCTCCCAGTGGCTTTTATAAAACATTATATTAATACAAATATGTAAATGAACAATCCCAGCCACCGGGGCCATTAACTAGTGTATTCCTAGTGTTGTTCCCAAGTCTGGATAATTAAAGAGGGTTGCATCTTAAAGGGCATGTCGAAGCCCAGGTTAACAATGACTGCATTATGAGGACAGAAGAGGAGGAAAATGCATGGGAAATGGTGTGAATGAGCATTGAATCAACTGGGAAGGGTTCTCAGGACGGAATGACTGATAGCTGGTGTTACAGGCTAACACCTCTGTTCAATAATGGCTGGATGTAGATGGTCTAATTTACTCCTGTCTCAAATCTCAGAACGATACTAATCACATTATTACAGGGTGTGTAAGCAAGTCTCAGGATCACCTCCAAGTGGACAACCCCAATAGGGGCTAGATAGCTGTGACTCTTTATATGTTTTTTGGATATTTTTTTTTACACTTAAGAAGGCTCTTGGATGAGAACTGAACTGTCAACAGGAACCAAAATGAAATCCAGCTGCCTTTATTTCAGGCACTTGGGACTGTCATGACCTTGAGAACCTACAGAAACACATTGTTCCTGTACTTTTTACAAATATTTTACAAGATATCAACGACATCTAATCTGCATCTAATCTACTTCTGCATCTCTCAAACATATCAACAGTTTCAAATAAAATCTAAGGACAAATTGTAGAACTGTTAAAATTAAGACAATAACCAAATAATAAATCTTTTCATGCATGCATTTAATATACTATACCTAGGCTTTATGTTTATGAAATATTTACAGATTATCATGACAGAGGCAAACATATTCGAAGACCTCTTTATGTCACAAATACACAAGGGGGATTCTTATCCCATCACCATCCAAACATTTCAAAAATAAATTTAGAGTCAAGTTTTCACAAACAATAAACAATAAAGAAATGAGTACAGTAAAATGCTTCAGATGAAAATTAGCTTGTATCAGTTTTTTCATGTCCATGTCAAGACAGTCGTTCAGAATAAGGGAAAACTCAGGAAGGAGTATGGCTGGAGAAATGTAGTTATTATTTTTAAGAAGCAGAGGAGACTTCTGTCTTGCTGGTTGATACTGAGGTCTCGTCCTCAACCATACCACCCATTCCAACTGCTGAAAGCATGCAGTTACGAAACTATAATGTGGATAAAATGAAGAAAAAGAAAAGAATGAGGGAAACATGAATTGACTAAATGATCCTGAATTGAATAAATGTTTGCCATTAAAACTATTAAAACATGGTTTATAAGACATTACAATCTAACTGTATGCAGATATGAGGACCGATCTGAGTTGCCGATTTGAATATTATTAAACTGACCTGTTTGTTCATCAGAATGTAGAAGATAGGATTGAACAATCCTGAGCTCTTTGAGAAGAAAGCAGGGATAGCCATGGCTGTGGCTGTGAATGCAGCTCCCTTGTTGAAGAAGATCCATGCAGCAAAGGAAGCATATGGGGTCCAGGCCAAGAGGAAGCCCAAAACCATCAGGATGCACATGCGTGTCACTTCCTTTTCAGCTTTTTGGGTAGAAGCTGAGTCCTGCTGTTGGGATGCAGCCTGTAGGTGAAGAAATCATTGGATAATTTCTGTGCTGATTTCACTGTTGATGCTAAAACTGTGTGATGACATGGCTTAGGTCATGAAGGCTGATCAGTATTTTCTTCAGTTCAAATATGTGACCAAAATGTCAGCAGGTAGGGATATTTGTTTTGTTGGACATAATCTCTAACATCGCCTTAATATTCTGAACAACAATAACAAAAACAAAAACATCTGGATATAAAGCACAACATTTAATTCACATAAACATCACTTACGGCCTTCACTGTAAAGACTAAATTTCCATAGGTGAAGAAGATGGTGAAGACAGGGACACAGAAGTGGCAGGTGAACATGTATATGACATAAGATTTGTTGTTGTATTCTGGGGCCAGAGTGTAGTAGTCAGGTCCACAGGAAACTTGAATTCCCTCAGGAATGTACCTGTGAATACATAAAATATTAGATGAATTGAGTTGAAGTGAATGATATCCCCTTGGAGAGATGACAGCCTCCATGAGATTTGCAAAGGCTAAACGTTTGATACTGGTGCCAAGTCTGCTCGTAAATCCTCTGTGTCATCCACAGAACTTCTCAAAAAGTAGAACAGGAGGAAGAAGTGTTTCACTCAGCAAACCTTTATCAACAGAAGCAGTTTAAATCCTAAACATACATATTCTCTGGAAATGTTACAGCGATACTTCAGTCAGAAGTAGACATTATTTTTGAACATGTTTTTCAGGTACATTCAGGGAAAATAGCAATAAATCAACTGATTTAAACAAAACTATTTATTGGAGGCAAAAAAAAGCTGAACAAACTGAGCTATGGAACATTATCGTGTATATGGTTTGAAACAGTATCTTCATATAATTTTGTTAGTATTAGATCAAAGCTGAGACTAGATGTATCTCGAGTGTTGTAAATAAAGCAGCTAAAATAGGGACTGTCTGTGGAGGATTGATTATCAATAAAAGGCTTTAGGTAACTTTAGCTCTTCCAGTCACGGTCCTGGGTCTTTGACCCAGCCTTTTGTATTTTTGTCAATATTTGTTATTTAGGGGGTTAGGGTTTAGGGTTTTGCTCCTGTTTCCCCTCATCTGTTCTGTGTGCTCCTTCTGTGCTTTAGCCCCTATTGTGCCCGTGAGTCTGTGTCTTTGCTTGTCTTTTGTGCTTCCTGGTTATTCTGAAAGTCCGTGTCTGTCTGTGTGACACTTCCCCCCATCTTGTCAGGTAACGAGGATCAGGTGTGTCTCCAGCTGTTTGCTGTTTTCTCGTTACCTTGAGTGTATTTATGTTCTGTGATCGTGTGTGCGTGTTGCTGGTTCGTCTGCGTTATGGTGCCCATTCGCCGTGTCTCTCTGCTGCGTCTCTGCCTCTCACACCGTGTATCATCCCATGCTACGTGTTTCAGGTTTGGCTGTTAGTTATTCCCAGGTTAGGTTAGTAGAACTAACCTAAACTGGGAATAACTCCACTGCTCAAACAAAAGTAGAGAGTAACTGTATTTTAATGTGTAATTGTTTGACTTTTTGACTTCATTCCAGATATTCCCACAGATGTGCTGCATTTGTTAGTTGTTATGCTTTCACTCATCCATCCAATCCATGAGGTTTAAGTCAGGAGACTGAAATACATGAAGTGTCTAGTTCTAGTCTTCACATTTTTGAGTTTATTGTGCTGCTTTAAGTTGAGCCTGTTGCAATCTGTTTCTTTGCCTTTATTACTTCCCTTTGTTATTTCTTTTGCTCCTTTGTTACTTCTTATTTTATCATTATTGTTGTTATTATTGTGTCTTTGTTTATGGTTTTGTTTTGTTAGTATTTCACCATTTATGCTAGTTGTCCTAACACTCTCTGATTTTTGTATGTATTCCTCTTGATTGTACATATTTATCCCATTTATTCCTGCTGTCTACTATTATATTTTATTCCAGGACAGTTCATGTGGAACACCCTCGATTTGGTTGTGCATGTAAAATGACATGATAAAGATAAGAATAAAGATAAGATTCTATTCTATTTTCCAGCACTTCCTTTGCACAGAAGATTTATGAATAATTAGCAAAAGTTGGGGCACATGTAAGCTGAAGTCTTGTGAATGGATGAATTATATTTTTCAGCTTTTTATAATTCAAGCTTTGGGCATTTAATATTATCGTCTGATCTGGAACAAATACATTTCTCAGAATTAGAATGAAAATGCATAAACCTAACTGATCACAGAAACGAAACACTTCTACTCTCCTTAACTGCAATTCCAGACGTGGATAGGATACTGTAATGTACCTTGACCAGCCAAACAATGGGGGGGCAGCACAGGACATAGCCATGATCCAGGTAAAAGCACAACCCACTCCTGCATGGGTAGCTGTAAACTTGAAACTTCCCATCGGTTTACAGACCACAATGTATCTCTCAACAGCGAGAACCACAAGAGACCACAGAGATACCTGACCTGTTGAGAGGAAAGAAAGCGGGATGTATGATGAGAACCTTTAAATCATGCCACTTTTTTCATAAGTGCTGCATGAAATTCCAAAACTTTACCTCCAACTGTAGCCATGAATCCTTCAATAGCACAGCTCAAAGGTCCCAAGGCAAAATAACCATTGAGAGAAGAATAAATGGTGACCGTGAATCCGAACATGACCATGATCAGTCCGGCTACCGCCAAATTAACCAGGATAAAGTTGAGAGGTTGTCGGAGCTTCTTGTTTTGAGCGGTGACCAGCAGTGTCAGAAAGTTGATGGGGAATCCAGTAATGATGAGGAAAAATATATAGAAAGCAAGCAATTTGAAGAACCATGGCTCTGCCAAATAATACTGCGGAGTTATGGGCATACTCAACCCTGTCCACATGCAAGAGTATTGCAAACCTTGGCGGGTGATATTTGCAGTTTATTTATAAAATATGTTCTTCACAAGTCTTTTTCAAGCCATCAGCACTTTTTGCACTGCTATATTAGGTGGTGTTTTGATACAGTGATCCACAAACCTCAATGATTCATCAGTGCTGAACTTGTGCCTGTGTCCCGAAATTGGAAATGGGTACGCCCACATGTCGCAGGTCCATGTTGATTAGTCCCATTAGTCTGCAGGCCTGCCTGGACCTGCAGCCATTTACGCAGAAAATCACATTTGAATAGTTCAAGCATCCAAGAAAAAGTGGATGCATTCTTCAGGTATATGTGTCTGCCAGTGTGCCATAGTCAAATGTTTGGTGACAAAACACTAAACCCGTCAACAGAACACCTTTTTCTGTCACTGGAAGAAAAAGCACTTAGCTGAGGAAACCAAGATCACAGTGGAAAGGGCCTTTTCACAGGCCCTAATGGCACTTTTGGCAGCATAATGGTGCAATTCAATTCAATTCAGTTTTATTTATATAGCTCGACATCACAACAGTTGCCTCAAGGTGTTTTATATTGTAAGGTAAAGACCCTACAATAATACAAAGACAGCAGAGAAAACCCCAACAATCATATGTTCCCTTCTTAGCAAGAGTTTTGACAGTGGGAAGGAAAAACTGCCTTTTAAAAGGAAGGGAGAGGGGCAGCCCTGACCAGTTGGGGTGAATGGAGGAAGACAAGACAAAGAGATTAATAATTGTGTAGTGGTTAGCACTGTCGCCTCACAGCAAGGTTCTTGGGTCAAATCCCTGCTCACCTGCTTTAATCATTTAGAGGAAGCTAATTTACAGTTTTGAATTCCAGTCACTCTCAAATGACTAAGTTAGAGACCTGAAAGAGCACAGATAGATGGATCAATAATGCTGTTATTTACTCAGCAAAGGTGAGCACTAATTAGCTAAAGTTAATGTGTCATTCATTACATTCCACTGTGTCATTCATTTAATGGATGGACTTTAAGCAAAAAAGTAGTGACAAGTCTCGAACATATTATATTTTAATATTTTATTAGGTTAACAAAATATTGTATCACATAAATCTTATTTCCAGTGTTCATTTATATGACTAATCTCTGACAACGTGGTTGCTGTGACGAAGAAAGCATTGGTGCAATTTGGCCAAAGCAATTGTGTGACTGGCTTAGGAGAGGATAATTTGTATTCATTTCCCCAGCCTGCTTCATGCAGTCATGAACATGCTGAGAGTTTTTATGCTAGTGCATCCATTTTAATAACTATCCATTATTTTTCCGGCTCAACCCTGGTAAAATTAACCAGCAGGCAGCTGGTGTCTTCAGCCTCCATGATGCCACAATGCCACAATGACGTGACATCATGTGGCAACTATGAATTGTTATAAATACTGCTTAACGACAACATATTGCAGCCCATTGTAATTTTTGTCTTCTTTGCTTGGATGGGATCTGACATCAGCTCCTGAAATTGCCCTCCAGATGGTTAAAGCAGTCCGGCAGCATATCACTAAGGCTGAATTACTGCAAACTTGCAGCAAACCTGTCGTAGACTCACTTGATGCTAAACTCTTCACTGCATAGTTTGGAAATATTGGATACCTGGAAAACTGAGACTGAGTTAATCTATTTGACAGATGTAGTGACTGCTCTGCTGGATAATAAGGATCATGCTCTTAATTAATTAGACAAGGACCCAATTACCTCATTATGAATGCTTCTAAGTTATGCCTAGTACTGGTAAACCATTTCCTGCAAAGGTAGCAGTAGGACTTTGCTTGAAGATGTTATTTTAGATGCCAAACAATGGCAACAATCCCAGGTAATGCTTATCAACTGAGCTCACTTTGTGAGCTGGGTTACGATTTTCTTTAAATAAATACCAGTATCAATTAAAAATTTTCCAAATTACTCAAAACTGCTTCTGTTTGAAGTCAAATTATGAACCTGTTTTTCTGTTTTGTAGTTCTGAGCAATGCAATGAGAGATTGTTGGCTTTCCAGTAAGGCAGAATATTTGGAGATGCACTTACATGTAGTTCAGCACAAAGCCAAAAGCTCATTGCTGGAAACAAAAAAGACAGAAAGGAGTTCACCATAAAGAAGAAGAATACTGAAAATATATCAAAGATTATAAAGGCATCTATAAAAAGCACAGGCTAAAGCTGCAGTGGATAGTTTGAGTTATATAACTCTCAGTTTTGTGCCACTATAGAAGGATCCAGGGTCCAGGGAGAAACTATATTTCGACCCTGTGTATGCACATATTGAAGAATTGACAACAAAGTTAACTTAAATTGAAAGGGAAGGACTGCAAATTTTCATCTACTTTCATAAACTTTAATCTGTCATGAAACTTTTCAAACTTATTGGTTGCACTTTGTTCATTATTTACAGCCACTATGTAAAGGTAACTATCTGAAAATTAACTGGGTGATCTAAAAGGCTGCAGTTCGAGTTAGGGCTGGCTTTAATACTGCTAAGTCTGGGCATTGCCTGTGTCATAGTTAATGCTGTTTTCATATCCTTATCTGGCCCGACCCGCCTGCATAGTGAGTAACTTCTTGCTTCCCGGCAGAGCTTTTTTGTAATGAGTGTCAGGTGCTGTTTAATAAGTTAATGAATTTTGGGAATCCTTTTTGGCGGCCTGACTCAGCATCTTAATACCAATTTAAATAACCAGATAAGATTCGTCCATTATGTTCATCAATTACAGTAACAGTATTTGCAACTAATCCGTTTACAAGAACAGCCATCCAATGGAAAGAGCACAGTGAAGAAAATGACCAGACACTGGATCTCTTTTAACTCAGTATGCATTTCAGATTTAAACAGGTTTTCCTGAGTTAAACAAACATTAAAAATCCTATCTCTTTCTGCTGTTGTTGGATCATTCAGCTCATAGGAACTAGACAGTAACTATTGACTCCTTTGCACTATGTGAACCCTAATGCCAATCGAATTAACTAGATTATAGGCTGGAGTCAGTGTAATGAACAAAGTTTGGGAGCACCTGAGGTAATCCCTTTACAAGAGGGTCCAGTCTTTGATGAGAAAAGTAAGCTTACTTCATTAGTTCATTAGTGTGTCAAAAGTCCATTACCTCATTAAATATTGCAGATCAATCCCTAATGCTGATTGAACCACTTTGTTTCCCCTTATATCTATTATTTTCACCTTAAGACTGTTGTATTCATTGTGTTAGTTAGAGCTAGTGGGATATTTGTGAATAAAATCAATGTACGGTTCATATTTATCAATAAGCAGAAATGTGCAGATGCACAAACATAGGAGTTAATCTTGCCCTTGCACTGTATGAAAAATTGATCTTATGTTACATTTAAATCATTCAATTTCAGTCACAGTGGCAGCAACGATCTGATTTAAAGATGACAAAATCTCGGCTTTAAAAGTCATTGGTTATTATATTGCTTTTGTTGTTGTTGCAAAAATGCATTATACATTTTCAAAATCTAGTCAAAGTTTATTTATATAGCACCTTTTTAAAAAACCTCTGTTGTCCAAAGTGCTTTGCAAATTATACAAGCAGTCACTAAATTAGCAATAAAGTAAAAATCTAAGAAAACAAGCAAATAAAACTATGATTGCATAAAACGGAAGCAGGGTATTCTGCAACTAAACCTGGAAGCAATCGAGAATAAATAGGTGTTTTGGGTTTTTTTACAATTACTGAGAGACTGACCAGCTCTAATGTGAAAAGGTCATTTGTTCCAAAGCTGAGGAGCCGCCACTGAAAAACCTAAGAAAGGTATATGCAAATATCATTGAGGTATGTGTGATACAACTAGTGTTATTATATCTTGTGACATATATTGTAAGTGCTATATTTAAATCCAACAAAGGAGCGAAGGTAATTTATAACATTTTTTAACTAGACCCTCATAAATAATGATCATGCAGTGCTTCTGGCACTCTGTGGCATTTAAAAACAAAAAACACAGTTGAAAACTTTTTGATTTAATGAGGCCTTCTGCTGCCATTCTTTTGTTATTTATGTTTAAAAAATTAGGTATTTTTGCAATATCGTTTTTTTAATATGCATTGATTGAAAATAAGCTGCAGTCACTGAAACAGCACATTTTTTTTTAATTTTTCACTATGTAGTGCTGACATTTTTTAGTTATGACCATTCAATGGTTATTGATTTGGAATGTAAATATTGCACAGTTCCCCACAGTAACTAATTATAAGTTGTTGTTAATGTCAGTGTTTATATGTTTGCCATTAGAAGCATTAAGGTATTTAATTCTAGTCTCATTTTGAATGTGTAGTGCCATGATGTACAGTTAGTGCCAACACATCAGTTCTTTGAGTTTGCCATGTTGAGGTTTATTTATTTATTGGTAGGAATTTGATTTTGAAGGTGACAGTTCAGCACATCCTTCAACTAGCCAAGTTTTTTTTTCATACCAAGAATTTATAAAGTAAAAAACTATTAAAAAATAAATAAATGACCTGACTATCATGACCTCATGAGAATCTGCTGCTGAGCAAAGTATTGCAGACTAACCAGTAACCGTACAGGTAAAGATAGAGAGAGTCTATTTATGGAGTTTACATACAAAGTTTAGCTTTGCACTGAATTTCAGAATCAAACAATATTTTAACCTTTTCCCAAGCAAATCATTTTTCTTTAACTGTTGATACTAGATGAAAGAATATTACAAGTTGTGGGGATGCTCTGGATAGATAAACACGAAAGCATCTGTCACCCAGTTTTCATAAGTATGCCAATTCCTTTAGTGGGATTTCCTGACCAAGGAGCTTGTGTTTATCCGCTTAGCATCCAAAAATTGTCACCAAGCTGTTAAACCAGAGGGGTTTGTCCCTTTCTAATCCTCAATCCCTACAAATTGGATTCACACCTTGTACGTAATTCAGAGATGTTGAGTAGGTTGTCTATGTTAGAGGGTGGATGTTAGAGGTGACACCTGTCTCCTTCAATTCACAAAGTCTTCAAAAGTGATTACCACAGTCAAATACAAGCTCCACTGGTATGGAACATCAGGGTTTCTGAGGGCAGAGACTAAGCGTTTGCATAGCATATTGTATTATTGTGTTATATATATAACTCCACCACTTGTAATATTTACCGCAGTTTAATTAAATACACTTTTAGCTTCATACAAATCATGTAAAGATTATAGGTATTACTACTGATATTACAGTTCAGTAGATACATCTAAAAGTGTAAAAAAAAAAAAAAGTCTTACATGCAATAAGTTTTTATTGTGCTCTTGTCTGTCAGCCTCTATTGAGTCTGACATCATTAAGTATTAGCTACACATAGTAGCTAGTTAGCATACTAGTTGGCATGCTATTTTTTGCTGTATGGCAACCTTCATTAGGTGCAAAGTCACTTGATTATTTTCTTTTTTATATGTTTATTGCCATTTAAGAAAGAAAGAAAGAAAGAAAGAAAGAAAGAAAGAAAGAAAGAAAGAAAGAAAGAAAGAAAGAAAGAAAGAAAGAATTTTAAGGTGATTGGAAGGTCAAAGCAGCAATTTGCTTATTCCAGGGCAGCTGGTATGATAAGGATGTGAGAGCTGAGCACTAAATGAGATTTATGTAAAAGCCCAAGGTAGGTGAGAAGTCCAAAAAAGCTTAGATCAATAGGGTGCCTGACGTGTGCCTAAAGTCACATGTAAACAACAGTTAATTGGGATTAGCGCTCTGCTTTACAGCTACAAGTACTTAACACACTCATTTGAAGGCTATGCCAGTTGAAACTGTGAAGGAAGCAAACATGAACTGTTGCTAATGTCTCAGTAATTCAAGAAAACACATTACTGACTGATTTGGACCATTTTGTACCACATACAGTGACATTACAAAAAATTACACACTGTCCGATTTATCACAATAAGTATCTAAAATATAATTTCACACACTTTTCACCCAGGAGACATTATGTAGCCTACATCATATATAGTGTTGTTGTTTTTTTCTCTGTCAGAGCATGAAAGGAGATGATGACTTCTTCCAGGGTTCTTGCATAAAATAGCTCAGGGATTTTATCACATAATAAAGACATATTTTTTATTCATTCAAATGGAAATAGACTCCACTAGCTTAAATGTAAAGCTTAGTGTAAAGGGAACACTGTAAAGGATGGCAGGTGACATACAACTCAAACAATGTGACACTTATATTGTAATAGTAAGAAGATTAAAATGATTGAAAATCTACGTAATATGTGTCTGAGATGCCTAGAAAATAAAAAAATTCTACATTTTCATACATTTTTTAGCTGGATGAACTGTAAGTATCTAGAGGTTACAGATGTATGAGACTAAGAGATCAAGGCTGCTTTTCGTAGAGAAAATGAATAAAATTTTATCATTTTTAATGTAAAATAATCCTCTATACAGCCCTTGACCTTTATATAGCACAATGGTGGTAGTGGTGGCGGGTGGGGAGATGTGTGAATACTAAAATTATGTAGCACTACCCGTTAAACTGTTCTAGCCCCTGCTGTCTTGTGAAGACTGAGGTTACTCTCTTGTCTAATCTCACCTTCCATAGTGATAGATAGATAGATAGATAGATAGATAGATAGATAGATAGATAGATAGAGTTGTATAAACTATATATAAATAGTCATACTGCACTTACTGCTTTATGTTCCTCGGCTATTTCAGTGTCAAGAGAAGCAGAGAAAAACAAAAGTCTTATCCCTGCATTTATTTGTCCCTTTATTAAGTTACTCGTTTAATTTTATGGTCAAAGTGTATTTGCAAGACGGTGATTCTGTGTGTGTTTTTTAAGACTACAGCTTGTGGCGATATTGAATTATATAGATCTTTCACAGCAGTCATGTTGACATGACACCTGGGTTCACCCATTTTCGGCTGCAGGGATGAACCTTAATTACTGTCAGTAGAAACACTTGTGTTTGACTGTGCTATTCAAATTGCAATCACTGTGGGTAGGCTAGATATTAAAGCAAAGCAGATTCACAACCCTTGATGTGTAATGTGGCGTTCTAGTCAGCAGACGTCTCCACCCACTTGTCTGAAGAAGCAGCTCTGTGGATTCCTCCAGCTCCTCTTTAGCATGTGCATATTAGCGTCACTATCATGCTCTCTCTATGAATGTGTATGTGTGGGTGCATTGGGACTGGGAGGGCGGTTGTGTAACAAAAGCAGTACTCGTTATATAAGGCATGTTATTTCGGCTCTTGTAGTAGGCTAAAACTAAAAACCCCATCTAAAACTTAAAATGATAAAAGATACATAATTAAATAAATACATAGATTTTAGGTTACCTCAAAATATAATAGAAGACAAAAAAGTAAAAAACAAAACAAAACAGGATGAAGTGAGTTTTGCTTTTTTTTTTTGCAGAATGCACTAATACTAGTTCGCCTTCTATGGGAACCTACTGCACATATTCACCTTAGTGTTGGCTGTTTACGTTTGCGGTTGAAGCGCCACCTGGTGTTCACCAGGGTGCAAACCAAATAATTAACTGTTTTCATCCTCGTGTATGCATGGTTAACAACATTATGGCAATGATAGGATTGCCAACTGAAGATGACTTGATATTGAATCTATCATCGTTTTATTTCAGATTCATTTGTAGCATAATGGAAAAGTCATTTTGTGGGGTTAAAACGTTTTATTTTTAAAATGAGGTAAGGACAGAAATAGAAGAGTTTAGGCATGTTTACACAGCTGTGTATATTTTCCATACTTGTATTGTATGCAGGCCTATGGACGCAATATTATCATTATTTATGTAGAGATAAAAAGTGAACCACAGAAGAGATGCATAGCTATAACAATGTGGCTACAAAGCACTGCTGAGACCATTCAGCTCCATCACTGCAGTTAAACACACAATAGTTGAAGCAGCAAGGTTTAATTACAGATCTGCAGCGCCCTCTAGAGGGCAAATATTTGAATGTACTTTTACAAGTATATACAAAAAAGTATTAGGAACCGATCTTTTTGTACAAAAAGAACAGTGACGCTGTTTCTTAGTACAAAAAAAAAACAAAAAAGTTATTGAAGCATGTAAAGATGGTTGTGGAATATGGAGTGCCTGCATTGCAGGGTGGAAACAGTGCTGCATATGTTAAGAAATGTAAATACTCATGGTTTATATTTATCTAAAAACTGACATAAATGCACAGCTCATATTACTTATTTATCACAGTATTTCACACACAGTGAAGTAGCCCGACTATATTTTGGTCTTTTACCTCATTAAAATAATAATAATGTGTATTTACAGCAATAACCAGTTCAATTACAACAACAGTCCCTGCAGTATTCTGGAAAATTACCAACAATCAAGTGATACCCCATGAGCATGCATTTTGCAACGGTAGGAAGGAAAAACTTCCTTTTTATCAGGGTTAAGAGGCCCTCATGGGCCATGGACAGCCATCTGCTGTAACCAGCTGGGGGCTGA
>VURO01004795.1:6746-34758 GCA_015108175.1 Pelvicachromis taeniatus | reverse complement strand
GAACTTGAAAAGAAAAAAAAAAAAAAAAAAAAAGGAAAGAGAAGGAAAAAAAAAAAGAAGAAGGGGGGAAAAAAGAGGGGGGGGGAGGGAAAAAAAAAAAAAAAAAAAAAAAAAAAAAAAAAAAAGGAAAAAAAAAAAGAGCACAAGGCGACAGGACAAAAGACAGAGTAAGGAAGAGAGTAAAAAAAATTTAATGACATGCTGCAGTGATATATAAACACAGTGAAAAGCAGTGCACGAAGTGCTCAGGGCATCACATAAAGTCCTGCATGAGTTTGAACCTTTATCACTAAGGGATGCTTCAGGGTCACCTGATCCCTATCTATAAGCTTTATGAAAAATGAATGCTTTAAGCCTAATCTTAAACGAGGGTTTCTGTCTCTCTTATCCAAACTAAGAGCTGGTTCCATAGAAGAAGGCCCTGAAGGCTGAAGCCTCCCATTCCCAAGTACTCTATTAGGCTATGATATTATTAAGTCTTTAAGATATGATGGGCCCTTATTATACAAGAGGCAAAAAATGTTCAATTCAATTCTGGGTTTAACAGGGAGTCAATGAAGAGAAGCCGGTGTTGAAGAAATATGATCGCTCCTTCTTCCCCATGTTAGTACTCGTTATAGTATTTTTGATAAACAGGGTGATTTCTAGGAAACTTTCAGAAAAAACGGATACTAATGAATTATAATTGTCCCTGGAACTGCTCGTGATCCAAACAATTGCACCTACAGTAACTGGTCAAACAAGGCAGTGTTACTTTTATGGTTCATGTGCACTGGAGTTTGCCAATGGTTTCACTGATGATAAATGAACTGAGGGGGTACACAGAGAGTATCGGTGTTTCAAGCATCAATATTCCCGCATTGAGCAGGGTAACAATACGAAAACAATTTTTAGCAGGGTATGTTATTATCAGTGAAGCTTGAATAAAATATAAGATAACAGATCCAATAATCCAGAATCCTGAGGCAAAAACAAGGAGAAAGCAGTGATTACAACACCATGTTATCTAAATACAGTAGCCCAGTGGTGGCTCACAGCAAGAAGGTTCTGGGTTTGAATCTAATCGGCTGGAGTTTGCATGTTCTCCCTGTGCCTGTATGGCTTTATTCCAGGTAATCGAGCTTCCCACAGTCCAAACACTTGCACACTTCTAAATTGTGTGTGGGTGTATATTTTTGATTGTTGCTCACCCAATTTTATCCCTGTTATGGCAACCTTTCCATAATGCACCCTGCTTCTCACTTTACTCAGTATAAAAGCTGTGAGCACGTACTGTCTTGAATTACACCCTGTTGTTCCAGTTTTCCTTTAGTTTCAGGTATTCAGGGAGTGCAGGTGTGTTCTGTTTTATCAGCTAAACAGAATGCGCATTGTAAAGTGGTGTTACCTAACACCTCAAAACTTTTCCTTATTACATGTTTCACACATCTATTTTTTTAAATCATTTATCGTGTTTGTTTGGAGGAAGTATGTCCTCACTCTAATATTTAACACAGAAGGATTTATAAATGAAGTCAGAATACAAGAAAAGCATGTAAAATTTAAGAATTGTTACCACCAAAACTTTTCTCTTTTAAAATCTTTTTCCTTCATCTCGAGCTTACTGAGCGCAGTAAATAATAAAACACACTGAAACACCTACACAAAGGTACTATAAATGTACAACAAACAGTTCAAACTGCATTTTCAGTTTAACAGTGAACCTTAAAAAACATCTGTTATCTTCTGCAGAGAAAAAGGTATTTTACTGAAACGTATCTGATCGATGATCAGTTCCAGTGATCGATCAGTGTTGCTTGAGGGGCTGTTTTTCAGCCTTGAGCAGTGTTTCCAGCTTTATTTTCAAAGGAACCCCAAAATAAAAAAGACAGTGCAGCAAAATGTAGCTTGAAAGGGTAAGCCCAGGGCAGAGATTCATTATGTTTACTCAGAGAGTCTCTCTCATCTGGTATTTGGTAGCTGGACACTGACCAGGTGATGTTTAGAGTTGTTTGCCTAATGAACTTAGAATATAACTATTTATGACATGTATTCTTCACTGCTGTAGTTGTGTTTTAACTTTTTTGTGCAGTTTAAATAATAGATAATCCCTGTATTTGTTCATCTCTATCATCTGGACATTTTGTCTTACGCAGTGTGTGCAAGTCTGTGAAAGTCTGAAATGCTTCATAGTTTGATGCTTTCTTTGATGTTGCAGAAGGTAAGTCTTTCGCTGGTGTGCACAGAAGCTTCAGTCTCTGGGTGGCGAAAGAGAAGCGCAGTCTTTGATTATTTGGCTGAACAATCATATGATCATATTTGTAACATTAAGTAACTGCCATCAAGGGCAAGGTTTAAGGCTCAAAATTAATAAGAGGTAACTGCAGTTTCACTGGGTTTTGTATTTCACTGTGACCACAAATTACCTTACTTCCACAAGGTATACACTTTAATTTAAACAGTTAAGAGAGAAACAGGAACAGGAACCTCATACTACTCATGTTAAATACAATTTACAGAGAGTTGCCCAAGATGCATTTAGTGGAAGGATCAGAAGCTGTTTTTAGACTTTTAAGTTTTTGTGACCATTCAAACTCTTTTTGTGATTTACCTGTCTCAGTGTTCCTGGAGTAATGCACACAGCATACAACATCCACAGAGGAACCATGAGTGTTGAGGAGAGAGTAAACAATCCTCCAATAGTGTATCCCCACCAGGGATATTCATAGGTGTTGTTGAATTTGAGTGGGGTATATTTGATCAGGGAGAAGAGAAATGTGCACTGAAAACATAAGAGAAGAGCAGGCATAAACTTACATCCAGATTTGTATTCAAGTAAAGAGAATTCATATTCATGAGGGATTTGTTTTGACTCCCAAACACTTCCATTTCAGGCATGTCAAAACTTTAGGTACAGCTGACTGTGATTATGTCCAGTGTCTATATATGGCTTTCTCCTTGGTCTATTTGATATAAACTGGTTTTAACTAGACATGATTTTATAACCACTTTAAACATACATGTATATTTGATCTATCCCCAGCTAAGAGGTAAATATTTTTTAAACACTTTTTATTAAATCAACTGAAGTCACATTGGACATGTACACATAGTAATATTTCACCAATTGTATGACTTTTTCTGTCACACATATCCCATCACAGTAGAAAATGCTCCTTGAAATAAGGTCAACATTTCAAATATGAGGTCAGAGTACAGCATGTGCAAGTAATGTCCATGAGCCCAAACACTAGGCTTTTAATGGATCTGAGGGGGCCTGAAAGAGAGGGGCTCTAAAATGGCTTGTTTCAGAAAAAGGATCAAGGGGCTACACTGGAATGCACTAAATCCTAAAGAAGTTTATTTTGAACTGTGAATCATGCAAAGCTACTTCAGAGTAGCCCAAAACTAAACTATGGCCCTAAAACTAAACTATGGAGCATAATAGATGCTCCTTATAAATGGAACTGAAATTACATTAAATGGCTTTGAGTTGTTATACAGTGTCAAAGTGCATCTGTTTTCCATCTGGTTGAGATATGGACTTAAATAAGTCTTAAATAAGAAGATTCTGACAGGTTTCAGGTACACTCACTTGTTATAACAGCATTTCACAACATTTCCAACACTTACAGTACAGATAGCTGGTGTGAAGTACTGCCAACAATATTTCATAAAAGGCCATGGTCGATATCCAATCATGTCCTCTATATTGTTATACTGACGATCTCCACCTACAGAAATTGAATATTGTTAACTATTTGAATTTTTCCTCACATTTTATATATAATACCACATATAAAATGAAGATTCTGTATTGTGCTTCACTTTCATTTTACAGAAATTGGTATTGGGTAACCTCACAATTCAGCAATATCTTGCATAAATGTTCATTTTGAGAATTGTGACTTTAAACCAGGGAAACACTGTGCCACATGATGCTGTCTTGGCATGATTTGGGGATACCCAGCATGCCATTAGCGTTCAACCTTCAGTTAGGCAAAAGCTGAAAAACTGGCTTAAAGAGTAAAAGGTTTCATGACAAAGTTGGCTGCAAACACAGTTTTTGTTTGTTTGTTTTGTTTTAATGCTTTATTAGTGCAGTGATAATGTTGTTTGCTTATTTAATCCTAACTGATATATTGAGTAACTGCTGTTCTTTGAGGCAAGCTCCAAAAGTGAGTCAGTCCCCATAGAATTCAATGTTAAAATGTCCAGTCTTACACCAGAGATAGATTTTGATATCTCTAGCTAATGTTAACTATCATAACACTTCTAGAGGGAGTGATATTTTCTCTTCTATTTAACTTCTATGAAAACTTAAGAAATAAAGTCATAGCTGTAGTGCATAATTATGAATGTGGATATTTTTAGTGACATGTGGTCACTAAATATTTTTTTTATTTCATGTCTTTCTTTTTTTACTCAAAGTATTCAAATTATTCATTTATAGTAAATTAATGAAGCATCTTCTAATTACGCTGGCTGTATAGTGTTGTAGTAACCTGATAAATTCCTAGATTTACCCTTTCTGCCAAATACGATCGCATCAGTTTAAAAAGCTTACATGCTGACAGCCAAATTGGCAGATTTGAGGTTTTTAGATGATAGTACACAAACCAATGAATGACTTTACAGTGTTTGGTCCATTTTTTAAATACAGTGAATGATTTGACCAAGTTAAAACTGCTACTTACCATAGACCCATCCTATACAGACAGACTGAAGAATAGCAAAAAGTAGGAGGGTCATCCCACTGCAGGCATAGTAGTCAAACAGCTGGAATATATAAAGGCCTCCCTACAAAAATATATAAACAAAATATATGACTTCATAAATTCTACATTGTCCATATACAATATAGTCCATATAAAAGCAAAACATGATCAGGTTTATCATTCTTGTAATACGACTCTTAATTTAAAAATTCTTCTGTTCAATGAGATTAAAATAGTAAATGCTAAGTTACTTAATCTGCTGTATTTCTCTCTGTTATGGCTTCACCTGTGATAAATCTAGTTGAAAATATTATAACGTTCATTTTTTAATTGATTTGCATTTTGAATTAACTTTTTAAATGATCAAGAAAATCTGAACACACTCACCTCTGTCACCATCACAAGGCCTACGAGGAAGCTTCCGACATTAATTCCAAGAAGAAGGAGTTTGCGCCGACAGTTGTTTTGAAAGAAGGAAGGATACATGTCCGAGATTGTTGTGACCAGTGCCTCTTGATATACAAACTGTGGTGATGAGAGAGATTATTTTGTATTATCACAAAGGAAATGACTCTAAGATGTACATGACAAATAGATTGGTATTACCTCACTATCTAATCCCAGTAAAATGAGCATAATGAAGAAGAAAATCGCCCAAAGCTGAGGAAGCGGCATTAAAGCCACTGCACGAGGATAAGCAATAAACGCCAATCCAGGTCCTGCAAAAATGGAAGCAAAATATAGTCGTGTTCTCAGACAGCTCTTAACAGTATCACTCTGGGTTTCCGTCCATACCTGAGTCAGCTACCACTGATATATCCAAACCTTGTTCTTTTGCCATGAAACCAAGCACAGAGAAAATGGCGAAACCAGCTACAAAGCTGGTTAAACTGTTTAACAGGCACAGGTAAACACAGTCTCTGTAGATGAAAATTCTCAAAAGGTGAGAAAACAAGCAAATTACAGTAATTACAAAAGTAAAGGAAGAATTCCTACAGACCTGTAGCAGTTGTTGTTGTACTTGTTGTAGCTTCCCAGTGATGTCAGAACCCCCGTGCAAACGCCATAGGAGTAAAAAATTTGACCGCCCGCATCCATCCATACCTGAGGGATTTAAAGTCATTTTGATTGGTAAATATGCATGTGTACAAAACATTGCATTTGCATCATACCAACTGCTACTGTGAAAGTTTAACAATCTGCCAAGTTATCCAAAAACTGAATTTCTAAAAGAATTTGCAAAACAACACAGATGTTCCTGATCCTTGAATTTACTGGAATTTACTGCTCAGGCAAATTCTTTGTTGTGAAATTAAGAACAAATACATATATTCTCTACTGATAGAGAATAGCATTGGCACAAACATTCTTTTCAAGTCATCTGATAATCTTCAACCTCATTAGCAATGAAATAAAAAATTTAAAAAAAACTAGGATGCTGTGTAAAGTTTGGGGGGAAAAATAAATCATGCTATTGTAAAGTACAGGGCTGTACACAGTAAGTGCAAAAACATCATATTCTGTGTTTAAATATGTTTACCAACATTTCCATCTTCCCTATTTTTTAACTACACGCAATTATTAATTGCAAAAGACCTAAAACTATGAAATCACCATCAGCCATGTTTGTCTTTAATGATAACTGCTAAATGTTATCTCACTAACAATGTGACATAGAAACATGCTATCTAACCTTCAGTATAATTTTAAGCATGCTAGCATACCATTGGCATTTAGTTCAAAGCACCTACACTGTATAAACAAGGATTAAAACCCTTTGCTAATGTAAGCTGCAACTAAACTTCATCTAAAGTTCATTAGACATCAAAACCTAAAAACACCATCTATTTGATTGCCCAACTCCAACTTGGGCTACTTCACCACAATGTTTTTGCATTATATGAAAATAGTGAATACTTCTTTCAAAACATACACTGTCAAACAAAACAGTACCAGAGGATGTAGTACCTCAGGATCGGTGAGACGGGATGGGTCTGGGTAGAGGTAGAACTTAATTCCATCTTTGGCTCCAGGTAATGTAAGGCCACGAACCAGCAACACAACCAGCATCACATATGGAAATGTGGCAGTGAAATACACCACCTTCAATAACACCAACAGTCAGAATTTGTTTAAAAAAAAAAAAAACAACTTAGATGCTTCATAGAAGAAAAGTATGAATGAAATGAAAAATATAAAGTTTGTTCTGCACCTTTCCTGTGGTCTTCACTCCATTCCAGATACAGAAATAGCACAAAACCCAGGCAAGAAGTAGACAAAGGGCCAGGTCCCAACGGACATTCCCAATGTTATCTATTCCATCAGACAGGCCCAAGATTCTCCTCCTGTTGCAAAGTTTATACAGACGTTTATATATAAGCTTTCATATATGACAACCTTATAAGCCTATTGGTATGGTCCAAATTACCATACTTACTCCCAGAATTCCACAACTGAAGACACACTCTTTTCATTTGGATCCACAGAAAATGTTTGATTGTGACTATGTTCCAAACAGCCATCTTGATTTAAAAAATAAGCAGGCTTGTGAAATGCAGATAACACATGCATGATGCAATTATGGGAAATGAATACAAAATATAATCTTAGTACCTGTGTTCCAGCTGTTGTGACAAGTCGCCCATGGAAGCTCAGCACTGAACGATGAAAACAGGTAGAGAAACGTCCAAGCCAGTATGATGATGTAATACATACCAGTGTACAAAACAACCACTTGGCTTCCGTAACCTAAACCTATTAAGAAATGCGATGAACAATATCAACAATAACAATGTCTTTATTTGATTCTAAGCTCCCTCCAAGCTTAGACTTTGAAAGTTCACATAGAAAATCAGCTGTACTAATATATTAAATACAATAAAGTTACACTATGGCATTTTATTTAGGTTGCATACACATTGACAATTTTGATGTCCTTACATTTGTTCTAATGTAATATTTACATTTGTATTAGTATTGTAATTTCTACTCCATTATATTTAAATCCATCCATCAACTGCTTATCCAAGGCTATCCCAGCTGGCATAAGACTAGAAGCTGGGTACGCCCTGGCCACGTCACCATTTTATTGCATGGCTACTACATCTCAAACTAAAATTGTTTTAGTATTTATTACACTGCCTTTCAGAGTTTCATAAACATACAAAAGATACTATCACTAGGGTTTACATTTAGTGATGCTGAGGCTAACACGCCATGTCACAAAGTTTATCTCTGACCCATTTTCTTGACAATGCACTCAAATGGCTCCACAGTCTCTGTCCAATAAAGTACCTTTGAGATGTGTGATGTTATTAAGTCATTATGGACCAAAATCACTGAGGAATGTTTTCAGCACCTTCTTGAATCTATGCCATGAATAAGTAAAGCTGTTCTGAAGGTGAAAGGGTGAAAAATCCTGTTTTAACAAGATGTAATTAATGAAGAGGATGGTGACTGTATTTTAAATAATAATAGCATAAATATTTCCATGTTCACTTTACATAACAGGTAGGCAAAGATAAAATTGGTAATAATCTTTTATATGATTTTATGTAGATCACGGTGCCACAGTGACTAATTTATAGATTTGGAATAAAAACGGGCATTATTGTTAGGGATGGATGTTAGTTTTTCATGTTTACTGGTGTAAAAATTATGTAAAAATGGTATATACATCTTAATAGTCTTAACATCACAATCAAACAGGAGTATATTATTAAACATGTTCTATGATTTAAAAAAAAAAAAAAATCACAATAAAAACCTGCCTTCAAACAGTGGACAGATTTTTCTCCAACATGTTATTCCACCCTGGCTGGTGTACTGACCCAAAGATGTCTCCAAGAAGAAGAGTGGGATGCCACAGGTGAACAAAAATAAAACATAAGGAATGAAGAAAGCCCCTTAAAAAACAAATAAACATCTGTAAATATTCATAACATCTACGAAATGTGTATGCACTGCATTGCACAATGTGTGCAGTTTGTATTGTTTTTGTTTGTTCTAAGCTGAATTCAATCTTTATCTGTGATAATGAAGGCTACATGACAATTGTTTTTAAGATGGACATAACAACAATGATTTACCTCCTCCATTTTTGTAGCAAAGGTATGGAAACCTCCAGACATTCCCCAGCCCAACAATGTGCCCAGCTACTGCCAGGATGAACTCCAGCTTATTGGCCCATTGTTCTCTCTCTGGAGCTTTGGGCTGGGTATGTCCCACTCTGTTCCCAGGGTTCATCACATTCATTTTCACAGTGGATTTCTGTTTTTGGTCCATTTCAGCCCTTTAACAATTAAGTTAATGTATCTCAATATCTACTAAAATAAACAACATAAATAGGATGTCAGCATCCAATATACTCATGGATACTCAGTGCTGTTTAAAGAAGGCCAAAAGATAGACAGACAACTTAAACATTCACCTTACACCTTAGGACATAAAATAAGAGTCACGTGGACTGAAAATGCCGCTGATTTTGTCACTGATTTTCAGTCCAGTTCTTGTAGTATCTCAGCTTTTCCTCCCTTTTTCCTTCCTTGAGAATGGCTTTAGGCGTCAGGTCTTTGCTAGAATTATTCTATTTCTTAAGGGCATGACTCTCAGATACTGATTGTCAGCTAAACATAGTTCACTATTTTAGGTTTGCCATTTCCTTTTATTGTCCTGAACTTGTTTTCCACCATTTTTAAAGGACACACTAAACAGATATGCCAAGTTTTTAACTAGAAGCTCTGTTGGTGTGAAAATACTATGTTATCTTTAATATTTTTCATAGATTAGACTAAAGAAATGGGGGGAAATATGTTTTCTGGTTTGTGTAAATATATCACTGGTTCATCCCCTGAGTTAGGTGGTTTTTTATGCTTCAATAGGTTAATGTTAATGTTAAGAGGTTCAACAACATTGCTGAAAAAATGGCCATGTACAAGGACTGAACTGAAAATGAGTGAAAAAGTAGCCAATGTCCAAAGAAAAACTTTGAAAGACCTTCAGAAAACTTAATGAACTATTTATTGTTCAAGACTATTTTAAAAATTAGCTTGAACTAAAAATTAGTTGAAACAAATGGCCTGTATTTGTATAGCGCTTTACACTACAATCAGTCATTCACACACTGGTGATGGCAAGCTACATTGTAGCCACAGCTGCCCTGGGCAGATACTGTGGACAATGTGATGACACTGGAGTTACAAAGCAATGATCTTATTCCAAATGGATAATATTTAACTACTTGTAGCATCTCGATTGTAGCAAATACAGAGAAAGCACATATAATTTCCAATTTACTATTTAGAACAGCCCCAGTTAGAGAATAGATGCATTTTATGTCCGCTGACTTTGTTCTGCCTAATCTTCCTAATTAATTCATATTTACTATACTCTGTACTGAGCAACAACACTTAAGTAGCTGATTATTTTTCACAAAGATATAACTTAGTTTTTCATTTTTTCTTCAAGTTCAATATCTTTTGTTCTAACTAAATAAGATTGCAATAAACAGTTAAGGTGACAATTTCCCTTAAATATTTGCATTAAATTTTTCCATTTTGATGTATAGACGTAAAACAGAGAAGCAAGCTTAGTGGCATTATTTAACCAGTTCTAAGTGGTTTACCAACGCTTTAAGCAAAAGAAAAATGTAAACCAACTTTTAACTGAGGAGACAGAGGTTAAAAATGCACACTTTACCTTGGGCAGCTCAGGTCGTTTCCCCTTTAAAAGCCGTCTCCTGAAATAAAACACCCGCTTTTCTCTAGAAAGTATCTTTGGTAAAATGAGTTTCTGTAAGGAGTGGCCAGAGAGTCTTTTCTTTGGAACCAGTACGAAACACTGACACACACACCTAGACATGGGAGGGGGTCATTGTTTCATGACAGGCTTACATGCTGCACATCTGTTTCCCTCTTGTTGTTGTGTGAAATACATTTGAAACATTAGTTTTTATAACAATTAGTTTATCATAAATCAATAATAAATCAATTTTTTTGTTTTGCACTATGGAAAATGTGTCGTTAGTAATTTCAGAGAAAATTATTTATTTACAAAACTACACCTTCAGCTCAGTTCGAAGGCTACACGTGACAGGTTTTTTCCCTCCTTTCTTCCACGTGACCTTTTGTAACAAGAGGACTAAAAAGAGGAGATCATGTCTCAGAAAATAAACATCAGAGAAGTTCTTTTCACATCATAAATGCTGGTCTAAAATATAATTATATATGTAACTATATATGTGGAAGTAAAATTCAGGTGAATAGTTGAATATGTGTTCATTGTCTGCTGAAACAAAGAAGTGTGAAAAAAGCTGCTTGCATATCAGTCAGAATAGTTTGCACTGAAAGTCTCCCACATGAAATGCAAACCATGGCAGGAATTTTCAAATTAGATAATAGTTTAGTTCTTCCTGAACTACAACAAAAAAGCCACACAAAAGCTGTGGCTCCACAGCTTTTGTGTGGCTTTTCAGTTCCTGGGTTCACTGTATTTTAGTGAGGAGTCTTAGTTTTGAATTATTTATATTAATATTAGCAATAGGAGTCCTGCTCAGGCCTCCCTCGTCCCTTGTCCCTGACTTCTTACTATTTTCTTTCAATTTTGTGGCATTTAGTAATTTTTCTTGCTTTACATTGAAGGTTAGTTTTCTTTTATGTGTGATTCTACTTTTATTTCCCTACTTTTGCCTCCTTTGTCATTGCTGGCTTCTCCTCCATGGAAGATTATTAACACCACTGAAAAAGAAAATGATTCTGAGACTGAAAACAATATTTAAACCATCCATGAGTCAAAATTTCAGGTTATCATCTCAAGCTTTTAACTTAACAGCTCAAAATCTCAAGTTATTTTCTCTGTATTTTGAGTTAATAAGACCAGATCAGCCCTAAGCTCTAAAACTTAACAATAACTTCAGATTAAGTTAAAATGTACGGTCTAATGCCACATTGTCTAAGAAGCTTGGAAAGAAAAGCATCTGGACTTCTTTAAGTTGCTTGAACATGTTTCACCTCTCATCCAAGAAGCTTCTTCAGTTCTAAGGTCAAATGGTGAAGAGTCCCAGATTGGGGAAAACAGTGCTTGGACACTGTAGTATGACCAAAAGTATTGCAGCCATGTGCAATGAATTCGTGATCTCATTCCCTTTGAAGCGGTTGGTTAAAAAGACCAGGTCTTCGTCAGTAATTGTCTTCAAAATGACTATGGCACATTTAACTGTAATATAATTTAATCAGCCAAATCTCCTACTGGCATGAGATGTGCCAAATATTGGAAAACTTGCAATCAGTTGCCGAAAGCAAAAAATGTAATGCAGTCTGGACAATCACATAATTCCTAGTTGCAAGGAAAATGTCATCTTTTTGCTCTAATGTGGCTGAGCCATAATTCTGCTTGTGTCCTGCACTTGGGTCTAACCGCCATAAGCCTGCAGTGATCTGTGACAATGGCAAAGCGTCAATACACATTTTTAAACAGATCGCAGATGCAAATCTCTCTTTTTCTATGTAATGCTCTAACTCAGTGTACATTTTCATGCATTACCTGGGCTGAAGTTTGCTTAACAGTTAACAAGTTTTTTATAAAGCTTTTTGTGATATAGCAAAATATCACTTTTTAACACAGCATTAATGCTAACTTATAGATTAGATTAGATTAAATGAGATTAGATTAGATTAGATAAAACTTTATTTATCCAGAGGGAAATTCTTTTAAAGGCTGCCAGACAATCCGGCGCAATCATGAGCACACCTTCTGACCATACATAGAATACACAACACAACATTGGGAAGGCCTGAGAGGTACGAAAAAAACAATGGAAATACACAATACATGAGGAAAAGAGGAGGAGAAAAAAGAACTCCTCCCAGACTGAGCTCCCAGGGGAGAGCAGTTTGAGAACAGAACAAAAAATCACGGCAGCACAGAAACATATAAATCTTCACATCTTTCAACATAAAATCACTTGGCTTGCAACAAGTCCTATTTTTAATTGTTGTAACTGTCTTTTTAATTTAATTATGTCATTCTAATGAAAAATGACCTGTTCAACAACAAGCCTGGGTCTATATATGATATAGCTATTTTTTAATTTGAGGAAAAAAGGATTCATCATCCTTAGTATTGTAAAAATGGCTGATTTGATTAGCTTTAAAAGAGAATCATACATTATTATTTTCTTTTAGCTACTCTATCAAGATTTTTTTTTTAAACCTACTGCCTCCTACATGCTGTATTTCAGTCAAAAAGTGTTTTTATGTTAAATTCGAATAACATGTAAACATGAAGTGGAATTACATACATATGTGCAAGAGCTTGATCAAAAAGTGAGACTGGTCCTGTTAAATCAGGAGACAGCTGGGTTTCTTTGAACTCAAGTAGCCCTCAATTTGAAACGTGTTGCCAGTGATGATTCATTGACAATCCCAACAATGATTTGTCCAAAATAAATTTAGTGTGGTTATTAAAGGCTCTTCTGCCAGGGCTACACAGAAAGGCGTTAGTTCTGTCTGAAGAGACGAGGTGTGTTTCAAACTGAGAAAGCAGGACTTCCACAAGTGACCTCAGAAGACAACAAACTGTGAGTATAAGTTCCAAGTCCCTTTTTACTTAATAGACACTAAGTTCTTGCTGTTCTGATGTTTCTAAAACTGAATAACTTTAACCTCCTTTAACTTTAATATATGGTACCATTTCTTATTGTACAACAACAGGTTGGAGGTTTTATTCTGTTTATCCCTACAAAACAAAAAACTTTTGTATTGTGTTTCAGCACAGTCACTGTTGCTTTTTTTCAGTCAGCACGCAAACCCCTCCAAATGTATTCATAAGGTGCTAAATTAACAGTTTAGATGTGGCCACTTTTTCAGGACAATGTCTGTAAATGCTCACCTAACACATGAGCTAAACAATTAATTACTAATTTACTGCAGATGTAACGGGTGGATTCAAAAAATAATTTATATTTCACCAAAAATCTATCCTCTAGTGTTATTTTGGTTTGTCAGTATTGTTTATGTATATGTATTTATTTTCTGTATTTATATTTTGGGAGCTTATATTTTCTTTGTGTGACCTTAGACTTCCCACGGAGTTACCCCCCGGAGTTGCGCACTATTCTCCTCAGTCGCCAAGAGGCCCTGCTGGGGAGAGGTGTGCATGCAGAAACCCAGTCATATGAAGTTGCTGTACTAAATTTGTTTTCATTTTGAACAGTTCTGGGAGAATAAACCCACCACAGCTGGCAAAGCGAGAGCTGACTCCTCTCATTCACACAACACAACGCAGAGAACACAGCAATCAGAGTATCAGACCAGACCGGCTACACAGATAAATATGAACACCCCTTTCATTACCAAAGAAAGGTCAGTAAGACAAAAGGCATTGTGTGTTTCGGGACTGTTGCTGTACCCTGAATTCACAGCAGTATGAACAGCTGACAGCTGTGGAGCTAAAGGGCTGGTTAGTGGAAACTGTCCAGAGAAAAAACAAGAAACAAGGGCAGCGGGAGAAAATGACTGGAGGGGTGTATACTACACAACAGCAGACCCTCACCTCATGTTTCCTAATCATTAAACAGAATGTGAGGGCTTTGGTTTTCTGTTCTACTGGCATGGTTTGGATGTACTTGAGGTCACTGCTAAAAGAAAAAAAATGTTTAAGAAGTTATTCTTAATTGTTGGCTTTAGTCTTCCAAAATGACATTGCACCCTATCCAAGGTCACTTTATTAGTGGGCATTGAATGGTACTTGAATGGTTTGATGAGTGACTCAAAACCTTGTAAGTCATGTATGTTGTACGTTCCTTTATTCATCAACTGTTTATAATTTAGTGAAACGGGTTCATCATTCCAAGCATCTCCTTGACTGACACCCCGGTGTAGGAATAATTAAAATAACTCAAATAAAACTGAACCTAATACAAACTATATCTAAACATGTGCAAACAGCAAAATCCACTTTTGAAACTTAGCTGAATTTTGAACAAAACTACTACAACACCTCCCCTCTCTAGAAGGAAACCTGACATGTGTCTAAAATGAGTCGGGAGCTAATACTGATAGTGATAAAATCAGGGCTGAGAAGTGAACTTTCACAGAGACACACATGAGAAACTGTGACTGTTGTGAAGGGCCGCACGAATAATCTAACACTGAGCAGAGAGGAGTTCAGCTTTTTGTTGGGGCCCTTCACAACAGTCTGTTTTTCATATGGCCTACTGGGAAAATGTAATTGATTAACACCTGTATGGTTACAATTCCGTTTCTTATGAGTAAAGTTTGATCTTTTTTCTGTCGCTCAATCAAACAAAACAAACCGGTCTCCCTTTATACTCCCTGCAATAGGAAAGGTTTAAATCTTGCGATTGCTTCACCTGTTGTTCATGCTATCGACCTCATGGGAGCGCTGATGCACCGAGAAGCAAACTCTCGCTTTCGGGACCAGAGTGCTGGTGCGATTACTGACGACGTAGACATATGATCCAAACACAGGCACTTATGTATGCAGCTTAGCATGGCTAACGTGCAAACCAACCAACCCCCTCCAGTTGCCTTTACTGAGAGGCCATGTGGTCTAGGGAACGGTCTCCGCCTCGTCATTCAGAAACAACCCGCCCCTCCTTTCTCTGTCCCTCTGGCTGCTTTTGGTTGTCTGTCGTTATCACCGCTCACGCTGTCACTTCTCCACTCATGGACTCACTTACGGTCACTTCTGGGAATTGCACTTGTCTTGTTGAGACTGGAAGATCTGGACTACTAGTATTTGAGTCAGAAAGCTCCTGATGAGTTAACCCGGAATGGAAACATAAAGAATTACTGCAGACGGGAGCCAGTTTTTCATAGGTATTCCTTTACGTTATGTGAAGTTTTTCTTTATGCGTCTTCTTTGTTTTGATTGTGAGTGGACTCTTCTGCTGTTGTACTTTCTCCTACAGTAAACAAATTAGTGTTTATTGCTTCAGTTAAATCTTTGAGCTTGTTGCTGTATAATGTAGGCCAAAGGTTGCCTGTTACGCTGCAGCGAGTTTTTGTTATTTCCCCTTTAGCGTAACACCTCAGCTGGTCTGTGATCATGGCTACAAAAAGCTATCAAATACACCCACCGCTTTTGCGCAAATATTGGAACAGCTTGCATAATGATAAGCGCTGAAAGGGTTACTTGGACAAAACTGTAAAAATAATGAATTGATAATGATTTTTTTTCCTTCTAGATAACATTTGCAGCAGGTAGTGATATAAATGAGTTTTTCTTTTTTACTTTGGTCTAAAATCAAAACCACTGTTGTCAGCGTACACTATGTATAGTGACCGTATGTATCTGTATCGCTCTCTATATATATATATGGATAGATACATCCCCCTGTGCAGTTGGTATCTGTCCTGCAGTTCAGGTCCTTATAGGAGTTCTGTGGGACTGTACTCCTGGGACTGTACTCTTTTGGTGTGCCTGGAATCTGCTGCAGCCACTCTTCCGGCTGCTAACCCTCCTGTTACCACTGGGAACATTTTGGATGTTACCAAAGTGGTTCCATGTACTTTAGTTGTTCCCTCAGCCCCCGGTACTTACTTATTTGTCACCTTCTTTCTGATGTTGCTGTCCTCTGGAATTGCTGCATCTATCACACCTGCAGTGTTCTGTTTCCTGTCAACAATCATTCTGTATATGGTTGGTTTGTCAACAGCTACTTGCCGGTCAGAAACTCAAAACCCCACTGGGTCTGAGCCCTGTTATTTGTTTGGAAACTGGGGACTTCTAATCCATATGCAGCACAGATGTTCCTGTAGGCCAGGGGTCTCCAACTCCAGGCCTCGAGGGCCGGCGTCCTGCAGGTTTTAGATAACACCCTGGGTCAGCACACCTGAATCAAAGTATTAGTTCATTAGCAGGCCTCTGGAGAACTTCTAGACATGTTGAGGAGGTGTTAAACAATTTAAATCAGCTGTGGTGGATCAAGGACACATCTAACACCTGCAGGACACCGGCCCTCGAGGCCTGGAGTTGGAGACCCCTGCTGTAGACTGTCTCAACCACTTGGTTGTTTCTCTTAATGTACCCTTGCATCTTAAATTCTGCTACTGTGCACTGGACGGTCTCTGGGGCATCTTTGCACACTTTGCAACTTGAGTCTTGTTAGCTGTGGCAGACTCCTGCCTCCTGTTCTTGTGCTGTCATGATCAGAGCCTCTGTGCTGTCCTTTAAGATGGCCTGTTCTAGCCACTATTAAGGTTCTTTGCTATCTTCCACTTCTTCTATCTGTGGATGCTACATCCCATGCAGCAGCTTGGTCTTCCATGATACTCCTCTGGTTTCCACTGCTCGAGGTGCTCTCGGAGCAGCTCATCTTAGCGGGCCTGAGATGCATCTTCCTAATGTATTTAAAGACTCCTATGTTTCATCCTGGATGGTTCTGACACTAACTAATCATCACCCTTCCCTCTGTAACTCACTCAGCCTCAGGATGCCAGACTCTAGATCGCCATAATTTCATTTTTATGTTTTGACACCCGTAGCGTCTTACTTCTCCTTTGGCCATTTTTTTTGGTTTTGTTTTTATTCCAGCTGGGTATTTCATGACCTTTAGGGTGTATGTATTCATAGCTCAGATCCGTGGTTGACATTCATGGATCTTCACCAAAGTCCCTGTTGGCCAGGTACTTGTAGCTGTCCTGTATCCCCACTATTCTGCCCATTCTGGAAATTGCACCTTTTCAGTCAACATCACCCTCCCTTTCTTTGGAACCATTCAGCCATGGTTTTGTAATCCATGTGCCCTCGATGTAGATAGCGCATATATCTCATTCTCTCACATCTGATAACTCTTTGAACACAGATAAAGTTTATTTGGATGCATGGAAGGACTGATTAGATTTTAATGGTCAAAAGTCGATATAACTATGACATCACACCTGAACCATTCTTCTGAATGTGATATGTCGGGAACTCCTGGAGTCAGTTTTATTATGTCTGGCACAAATGTTCACTTGGATTTACTTATGAACTGATTACAATGTGGTGGTGAAAGGTCAAGGTCAGGATAAAGGGATTATGTAACATTTATTTTTAAATAACCAAATGTCAGCTTCCATTTAGTTTCTTTTCATTAAACTCTCAATTTTGAGGTACAATGCAAGATATCAGTGTGAGTAAAGGAGACCATCATTAGGCTGGCAAATCAAAATAAACCTGTGAGAGGGAAAATTTACATTTTAGGAGAGACTAAGTCAACAATCTGGAACAGTCTTTCCATTGTTAGGGAAAACGGCTTCACAACATGTTGCTAAGTCAGTAACACTGAGGAGATAAATGTATCATTCTCAAGGTCTACAATGAAGCGACGCGTTCATGAATGTAAATACAGAGTTTAAAATAAGGTACTGATAACACTCGAGCAAGAAGACCAGATTAGACTCTGGACATATGAAACAAAGAGAACGCACAAGGCAAGAAACACATGACAACACACGACACATACCATGTTATCTGTTTAAAAATGATGCACCTCATGTTCTGGCACACTTTTCAGTTGATGAAGACAAAACTAAAGGCAGGAAGACCCAAAAGCAAGCCGCAACTGAAAGCAGCTGCAGTAAACGCCTTGGCAGAAACACAGCATTCAGTGATGTTCATTGGTTCTAAACTTAAACCAAGCACTGACTCCAAAGGATTTTCATCCATGTACTATTAAAAAACAGTTCCTGTATTTATAATGTTGTTAGTTTGCCCAGTTTTTGTCTGTTGAAATGGGGGACTGTGTTTAAAAGTAATTGTAATCCCTAAACAGTTAATGCAAATTTTTTACAAAACTTGTTAAATTAAATGAGAATATACAGAATCAAATCTGAATAGATTTAAAATCCCCGGCTGTGGTGATGGAGGCAAAATTGCAAAAAATTGTGTCATTTTCCAAATACCCGTGGACGTAATTCTTTGAGAATGACTTTGACACATGCTTGATGTAAACTACAACTTAATTGTGCAATGCCATTCCTAGTTAGTCCTTAGTTAAAATTACGCCTTGGAATCCTACCAGTGCAGTCTATAGTTAAGTAGTTTTTCTCTTGACTGTGTAGATGCACATTGTGGTTCAGTATTTTACATCTTTAGTTGCTGGTTTTATTTCATATATAGTGGGTCTAAACAAGGATATTAGACATCCCAAATCCATTTCAAAGTAATCGGATGAATATCATACCTGACTACACTGTAGCCTTTCTATAGACAATAAACTTTCCTTTAACTTTGATTTTTCCTTTACAGTAAATACATTTCTTTCAAAAACATGCCTTTTACTATTATCAAAGACAGAAAGTTATATGTATTTGCACTTTATAGTTGACCGTACACATGCTGTAGATAAACTGGCCTGGAATCTGTTTATGCAATAGCAGCAGTCCCCTGAGTAACTTCCACCCAGGTTGTTTTTAAAGTCCAGGTCTATAAAAACATAATCACAACACACATGATGACTTCACTTGGGTAACATTGCTGAACTATGACTCAGCTGAGCTAACAGCCAGAAGGCGGTGCCAACAAAGATCACATAAAGTTAGAACAGGAGTTTGCAGTGACGTCACTAACTGAACAGAGAACTAAGGGAACAAAACTGATAAATTAGTCCCATTGAATGTGTAATCCCATCACTATGTAAAATTATTATCAAAAACAAAGCATTAAGACGGACTAACACTTGTTGGGAGTTAAAGTTAGCGTAAGAGGTATTATCTTCCTTTTATCTGTGTCTTCTCACGCAAAAGAGAGCGGCAGAAATGTTGCAGAGAAGACAAAAGAAGACAGATGTAGATAGAAAAAGGTTACGCAAACTATTCATTTACACCATGTTATTTTATAGTCAGTGCTGTGCAATCTTTTATTAATGTTAATTGAACCAGACATACACTGCAAGAAGTTAAACTTGATTTGAGGTCATCTAGAATTAGGTGGTATATTGTGACATATCTAAGAGAACTGACTGCAAAATATTCAACATTTTTGATCAGAATATAGCACAATATAAAAAAAAAATTGATTTTATTTTATATATCATTTAATAATAATAATTATGGACATATCTATTTATCACACACATTTATTTACTCAAAAATAACAATGTTGTCATTAGCCAAGAAGATTAAGCTTTATTATCCATAGTGATTAGACAAGCTTTCCTGTACACAAAGACTATTTCCTTTTGCTATTCTAGTGTTTACCTGCCACATATAAGCAACACATACTATAATTGCCAGCATCCAGTGTTAGGTTTTTCCTCTTGGTTGGTCCATTAAATGATCCCGAAAATACTTTAGAAAAGCTGTTTTTTAGCATCTCAGCATTTGAACCTTCTTACTACTGTCGTAGCACACATATTTTCCAGTCTGCCTCTTTCACTCCCACATCAAATCCTTGCCAGCCACACAAAAGCAACATTGATGGAAAGATTTATTCTCATACCAAGCTGCACCGACCCTTTTCTGACCTAATGCAGCAAGACTGCTGACATTGTGCTATAATGAACGCTAATGACCTGATTAAGTCACATCACTATTCCTGCAGTGATTGGTGATTTTGTTATTGTGTGGCTTACTTGGCACTGATGTGTGCAGATAACCAGATGGTCTCTGGAATATCAACGGTTGTACCCTCCAAATCATCTGCTTTGGTCAAAAATGTGATCAAATGCACCTAAATGGGCTTTCTTCCCTTCTTGTTACAGGATAATGGATAAGCCTCATGATCCAGATGTCAACATCAAGCTGAATATGGGCACAGCCCAACCTGAACCCAGCACCAATACGAGAGGACAGTGGTCTAGCAAAATTGAGTTCCTCTTGGCTGTTGCTGGACAGATCATAGGGCTAGGAAATGTGTGGCGGTTTCCTTACCTATGCTACAAAAATGGAGGAGGTGAGTGTCAATATAGTGAACAAATGTCGATACTATATTGTGCTGTGGTTGTCTGCCTATTTAGCTCCTCTTTTTTCAGTTTTACCATCTCCAAATAATGAACTTGGGATCGCTGGTTTTGTCAAAGTCTTGAGCTTCCTTAAAGACTTCATGAGTTATCAGCTATCCCTAACACTGGCCAGTAGACCTAATCAGCCAGGTGCATTGTACTGTATGTATTTGTACTTAATGGTTAAAAGGGTTAAAATTCTCACAATCTCTTGCAGTACAACTTTCAGTTGAATTCAGCTTTTTTCAATTCAGTTTTATTTATGTAGCAACAAATCACAAAACAGTCTCCTCAGGGAACTTTATACTGCAAGGTGAATACCTTACAAAGTTAGAGAGAAAACTCCAACGATCAGATGATCTCCTGTGAGTAATCATTAGGTGGCAGTGGGAAGGAACTCCATTTTAACAGGAAGAAACTGGCAGAACCAGACTCAGGGAGGGGCATCCATTGGCCTCAGCCGTTTGGGGTGATGGCAAAGAGAAAAGACAAAAGGGCTTAAGGAGACAGAACGAAACACAAACTACAGGGGACAGAAGATAAAATTGTACACTGTATCATGGCAGGTCGCCCAGCATCTTGATCCTATAGCAGCATAGTTAAGTGATAGTTCTGGGTCACATGATCCAGCCTCTTTATGAAAAAGGAAAGTTTTAAGTGTAATGTTAAAGTACATTCAATTCAATTCAACTCAGTTTATTAATATAGTGCCAAATCACAACAAAAGTTGCCTCAAGGCATAGCGAAAGTGTCCTTTTCCCAAATCCAAACTGGAATCTGGTTACAGAGAAAATAAGCCTGCTAGATTATATTTGGAAGCTCTTAACAAAATGAACAGCACTCACGTCACTCTCAGCAGCCATCCCCATAATTATACTTTTTTAATGTTAATTAGTTGACTACATGAACAGAGACCAAAATCACTGTTTGTATTAGGCTGTTAATGTTTTTGGTATCTTTGGGCCTTTTAAAACTCTAATTTAAAGGAACTGCATTTCTATGTCAGCTTCCCTTTTGCTTAGTTTCTATATAACTAAACCAAATGTTATATTTTAGTACAAAATATATCAATTTAAAAGAACTCAACTGGACACAATTACTTTAATTTGTTTTTAATCTACATTTCTATCTTGGCTGCATTTGTTTAAAAATCCTGTCAGTTTGACATTTGTGTAGAGTGGCCGAGAAAGATCGTTTTAAAGGAATTTACATCATAGTTGGGAAAAGATGCTCAAGTGAATCCATCCAGTTTCTTAACTTTTTACCCAATTCAGGGTCGCAGGAAATCTGGAGTCTATCCCAGCTCTCACTGAGAGAGAGGCAGAGTGCATCCCACACATGGTGCCAGATTACCACGGGGCTAACACAAAGAGACAACCATTCATGCTCACATTCACACTAGTCACCAATTAACCTAACAAGCATGTCTTTGGACTGTTGGTAGAAGCCAGATTACCAGGAGGGCAATGTTTTGCAAACTCCACGCAGCGAGACTCAGCCTGGAGTATTTTTCCTATTTCCAAAAAAATTACATTTGGAAGAAAATTATTTCAGAAAGTAGCTAAACACAAATTAAGAACCACATATCCAAAAAGAAAAAAGAAAATGTCAACGCATCTACAAGTTGATCAAAAAACAAAACACAAAACAAGTTATAAACTTAGGTATTATGTTAGATCATTTTTAAAAGACTTTTAAAAAGAGATTAGAGATTAGATGCAAAGTAAGCCAGTGTTGATCTCCCACGGGACTGGCCTGTGTCAGTGTGATAACCCTGTATTAATAAAACAGTTGAATCGATCAATACAAACAACTTATTGGTGCAACTTTGGATTTTGTCCAGGGGTGTTCTTCATCCCATACATACTCTTCCTCTTCGCCTGCGGCATACCCTTGTTTCTGCTGGAGACCTCTCTTGGCCAGTACACGAAGCAGGGAGGGATTACCTGCTGGAAGAAAATTTGCCCCCTATTTGAAGGTAAAAATCTCTCTCTTCTTGGTTGGAAGATTTCATTTATCAGACTACCAGTAAAGGAGAAAACACAAGTTACAGTCATACTATATGCTAACAAGCTCTGACAAGGCCCTTAATTACCGAAGATGAATCCAATTATAAATAGAAAACCTGTGGAAATTATTAGTATGTTTTTAAATGCACATTTTAATCACAAACTGCACATTTTACTCACTCACATTTTTCTGCTGTTGTAACATTTGATGAGTTTTCAATGAAATTATGACATTTTATTACAATTCCTCATTTTCTTGCAAAACTATTTTTCCCCCTAGAATATTATATTGTAAACTATCAGATGCTGTATTCCAGGAAATCTGAGTTTTGAGTCTGACACTTATGCAACAGTTGTGTTATTACAGGTTAAATTACTGTTTAATAGATTCTCAGGCATGTATCTCAGTGAAGTGTATTCCCAATTAGTTAAACTGTATGTTTAAAGTTCAACAAATGACCTCCGATTATTTGCAAAACAAAGCATTTTTTACGAAGCTCGCTGATCTGCATCGAGGGTTTTGTCTTTCACATTACTTAGCACTGGTTGAACATCACCTCTTCTTTGACCGTCAGCCAGGGGATTTGTATACTAATTAACTCTTTTCTTACTTCTTGTTTTTTTTCCCCTCTAAAATTGTTCACTGTACTAGATTTACTTTGGCACAAAACCTCTTTTATGTAATTTAAATATGATCATTTAAATATGCATTTATTTTTCAAAAGTGTGTAGGGTTGTTAACAAGTATTTATATTAACATACTGGACACGGTGCATATCTTGAATTATTCTATATGTTTGTGATATTGCCTCCTTTTAAGCGTTTAAGTTGTTCTGTTTTTTTCTTGTTTTTCAGGTCTTGGTTATTGCAGTGAAGTGGTTGTTTTATACTCCAGTATTTATTACATTATCATATTAGCCTGGGCATTCCTATATCTCTTCTCCTCTTTCAATTCTGAGCTTCCCTGGGCAAGCTGCAAAAACAGCTGGAACACTGGTAAGTCCCACGATGTGATTAGGAATGCAAAAACAAAGAAGTAGCTAAATTACCAAACATCAAGAGATCAATTGTAACTCACTGCATTTTAACAAGCTTGGGGGAACTCACCATCATACTAGCTGGTTTCTTTTGTATTAAGTGTATTTTAGCACTGACAATTTTAAATTACTTTATACACTATATGGACAAACATTGCAGGCCGACTTCAGTTTTCAGTCCCATTGCCAAAATCAAGAACCTAATCATGATGTCTGCCTTTGCAAATATTTTTGGAAAGAATGGGACATTTTAAACAGCTCACTGAGTGCCATAATATAACAGCAGTGCACCAAGCACCACTTCTTCTCTTATAGATATTCTACAGACAACTATAAGTGGAATTATTGCAAAGTGGAAATGTTTAGGAAACAGAGCAGCTCATCCACATAAAGTTACAGAGCAGGGTCATCGAGTATTGAGGTGTATAGGGTGTAAAAGTCACCAACACTCTGCTGACTCAGTAACTGCAGAGATTCAAACCTCAGGAAAACAAAATGTTTCATTAGGAAGTGTCTTTTTTAGCATGTACTTGGCAGCTACACGCACTATATGGAAAAAAAGTATTGGTCTACACCTAGACATGCCGTCTGTCCTTACAACATTTGTGGAAAAAATGGGTGGTTCTAAAGAGCTCACTGAATGTGGCAGTCTATGTATGGTACTGTCATGGGATGCTACATAGAAATATTCTTATGATTACTTAAAATCTAGAGTTATGAGAACTACAGAAAACCCTTATTTGGTATGCCCCAACAAACTGTTAACAATTTTATAGCAACACCAACAAAGTCTTTACTCACCACACCACACACTGAAATTGGAAAATGTCCAGTTGATGCTTCTAGGTGATGTTCCAGGGATGCTTGTAAAACTCTCAACCTTCTCTTTTAACCCAATAAAATGAAAGAGGCGCCACCTTGTGGCATTATTCAGCACTTCACACAAGTGAAGCAATTGAATCCAATCACCCAAACTTAGATCACTTGCTTTTTTATTATTTATCGTTTTTTTTATGTAATTGGTGGAGTCACTGAAATAATCCCTCCACCCCTCCTTCAGCAAACATAATGTAGAAAACACCCTCTATAGTCACATATATTAATTTGTTATGTGATCAATAGAAAAGCTTATACAGTAAAAATCATTAGGATACTAGCATAGCTTACATGTAAGAATAAAAAGAAAAATAATAGCGCATGTAACTGAAGATTTTTGTTAACACAGCAGACCAAGGCTTTGACAGGCTTTGACAGGATGTGTTGTATGATGTGTGTACATGTTTGTTTGTTTGTGTTTTAAATCACTTGTTGACATTTCTCAGAAACCTGTGTGGAATTTGACAGAAGGGATGGTAATTATTTCAACAAGACTGTATATGAAAACGCAACTTCGCCAGTGAGAGAGTTTTGGGAGTGAGTAACTTTTTCAAATTCCAAAAACTTTTAAGACGTTATCGGGTAGAAGTGAACCGGCATTTGTGAGTTATAACCATCATTAACTGTCAACTGCAGGCGAAGAGTTTTGAATATCACTGGAAGCATCCATGAGTTGGGTAATATTCGGTGGGAGTTGGCTTTGTGCCTTTTGTTGTCCTGGATCATCTGTTACTTTTGCGTGTGGAAAGGTGTCAAGTCTACTGGGAAGGTAGGACATGGGCTTAGTACTTTTTTCCTTGTGGTACACAAAGTAACAAATAACAGGACCTGCTAGTGCCTAAAAACACTGTATTATGTTACACACCAAACATACCACTATCCCTATAGATTTACCTATTAGGGACAGGATGTGCTTGTACACAGTTTAAGGCTGACCATAAATAAGAGCCAACATTATTACAGACCTTTATAATTCACAGATATCAAACTAAGCCCAAACCTTTATTCCCACTGCATTTAAATTAAAGGTGCAACCAGCAGCAGACCAGGTTAAAATAGATGGAGATGAAATATCTTCATGAAATATCATGAAGAACATGCCACAAACACGTTTCATAGTAATCATCTTTGCTTTCCTGCCTTTGTCCTTTCTCTCCTTTCCTTCCCATTCTGTGATTGTCACTGTTTATATATTTATTGAGGGACGACATGAGCTACACACGCACACCAGGGCAGGGCAGATAAGAGATTGTGTTTTACGCAACAGTGATGGTGTTTATTTATATAAGGTATGTAATCATTGATACATACTTACTAATTAAAATGGATTACCCCTATTAAAAATAAATGGGAGTGTTGCACTTAGACCTGATTTGATAGTAGTATCTGTGCCAGATAGCAGTGCATTTCATGATATGAAGTTGAACTAGAATCGGTTTTGTGATTTTCTTTTGAGCCTCTTCATCTGCTGATGTACTCTGTATTTAATGTTGATGTTGAACTGTTAGCATGCCAACTAAATACATGGTGAACATGATGTTACTTGCTAAGGCCTGCAAATCCTGCAATATTTACTATTTTGAGAAAGGTAATGTGCAGGCAGCATTTAGCTGCAAACAGTGGTGTGCCAGCATAAAAAAGGCAAAAGAAGCTGTCAGAAAGATTTATTTTCTTTCATCTAAAATTGCAATTTGCTTTCTTTAAGGAGTAGTGAACTGCAGTTCTCCCTGGGTGGCAAGAATAATAAAAAAAATCAGCAGCATGTGTTTAGTTTGAGCTACATTGTGTGAAACTAAACCTTTGTGATTACATAATATCAGTGGTGAATGTTCATAACGTCATCCCTCCTCTGCAGGTAGTTTATTTTACTGCCACATTTCTGTATGTGATGCTGGCGGTGTTGCTCGTTCGTGGACTCACGTTGCCAGGGGCCATAGATGGGATCAAGTTTTACCTGTACCCAGATCCATCCCGTCTCACTGATCCCCAGGTACAAACATAATTCATGACTTCCCAATGTAAGTAAAATGTGGTTTTACTCTTTAACTCCTGTTTAACCATGTTGCGTAATCAAAATTGTTACAAACAGTGATGGGTTACTTATCCGTGTGTTGAACTGTGTTGCGACTTTTGGTGCATTTGCAGATGATTGCTTTGCTGATGCCACAAACGGTAAAACATTAGCAAATGTTCTGTACATATTCACTGCGTGCAGTCCAACACAAACATGCAGACAGACACAATAAAAAAAATAAGTAAATGAACGTAGGGGGGAATGACCCTTTTTTCTCTTGCAGGTGTGGATGGATGCTGGCACACAAATATTTTATTCCTATGCTATTTGCATTGGGTGTCTAATTGCACTTGGCAGCTATAATAAGTACAACAATGACTGCTACAAGTAAGTCAAATGTGTTTTGTTTTTTAATGTAAGAGTATCTCAAAATATCGCAGTTTTAATGAAAGAAGAAGAATGAAAGATAAAATATACAAAATCATACAGATAAAAAGACAAAAAGGGAAAAAAGCAGGTTTCTTTACTGCTTTTTACACACAAAAAATTACTTTCTTCCAATATTTACTTTTATCCAAAAATATCTCCCTTGAGTCACGTGTCTTGCCGTGAGCTACTGATATGGGGGGAAAAAACTGGTTGTGTGTCACAGTTAGGCAAGAAACATGCAAACACTTATTGACTTTAATACAAAATAATGTGATGTAATTTGTTTTCTTTTTATTTTAGGGATTGTGTGTATTTGTGCCTTCTGAACAGTGGGACCAGCTTTGTTGCTGGCTTTGCCATATTCTCTGCACTTGGATTCATGGCATATGAGCAGAACACAGATATATCCAAAGTGGCAGAGTCAGGTGAGTTTACAAAAGAGAGTGTGAAAAGACACAAGGGGCTTTACAATAAACAATTTAGACCTGACAGCATTTGTGTTGTAATATTATTTACATGTTCGTATAGGAGAACGTTCCAAGCTGTAAAATGGATGGCTTGTTCTCGTCTGTTGTCAAAAGAGCTTAAATGCCAGCTAAACGTTACACTTTACACCGTACAGATCAATCAATAAATGTGTGTTTACACCGACCTCTTTGTTAGGTATGGCTTGTTAGCAGCAGTTTGGGCCTCTTTTTCCATTGTGTTCTCTTATTGTCTCTGCAGGTCCTGGCTTGGCATTCATTGCCTATCCTCGAGCCGTCGCCATGATGCCTTTTCCTCAGCTCTGGGCAGTATTTTTTTTCGTTATGATCATCTTGCTGGGGCTGGACAGTGAGGTAGGCTCTGTTTTGTTTTTGTTTGTTTTTTTGTTTTGTTTTGGTTTGGTTTGGGTTTTTTTTGTTTTGTTTTGTTTTTTTTTTTGGGGGGGGGGGGGGGGTAAAAATTTTTTTTTTTTTTTTTTTTTTTTTTTTTTTTTTTTTTTTTTTTTGGGGGGGGGGGGG
>VURO01004794.1:9038-33074 GCA_015108175.1 Pelvicachromis taeniatus | reverse complement strand
CTGCCAAAAAAAAAAAAAAAGAAAAAAGAAAAGTCTGTGTATGAAAAGGAAAAAAATGCTCACAGAAAGCAAGATAAAGGTTCATATACAAGCTTCAGAAACAACCAAAGTACTCTAGTTATCATCAGTTGCATAATTTGAAACAGAGATTTGGATTGTAACTGTGAATCATGATCTTAAATTTGACTCACAACTTCTTATGAGAACAAAGAAAAGTGTCAGGAACCTCTCAGCACGGAGACTCATTAGGATCAGACTGGGAAGATTTTGCCCTGTCTTAAATTATTTTGAACAGGAAGGAAGGCAAGACGATCAGGTGATCAGTAATTTCTGTTTTCCATATTTTTGTGGATTAAAAACCATCGGAAAAATGTGGGAGCACTGAGAATGTAAAGGAGGCATTCATATCAAAGTTGTCAAACGCCAGCATCCAAGTAAAGTATGCACTCTTCAAAATCTATTCACATATTTTTAGGACATGCTAACATGAGGTATGACTAGTTCTGTGCTGTACAATACCGCAATACAAGACCATGAAGCAAATGTGAGTTTCTGCATATTACAGTTGCAATGTTGAGAGTGGAACTCAGCCTGGAATTAGGGATCTAGGGAGAAAAAAGCTTAAGCATGGATCAAATATAGCCATTAAGCATTTCCCCCCTTTTTTTCAGGCATATTTCAAATAGGAAGTAAAAACCTCAAAGAACTTAATTTGATCATATGTAGCCTCAGTATAAGGACGTCAATCCCATTTGCACTTCATCTTTAGACCAAATGCAGGTGCTAACAATAAAAATCACTTACTTGAGCAACCTTTGATTCAAAACAGACAGAAAGAACTTGAATTCACACACATGTTTGTGTGTGTGTGTACATGCGTGCGTGCGTGTGTGTGCTTTATTTCAGAATATTCACTTTGAAAAAAAAATGTTTATGAAATGTAAGTGCCCAGTGTCAATTTCCATTTAAAAGTTTAGGAGGTATTTAGAGGGAATATGATTATTTTAACCTTTTGAAATACAGTGAAAAGAGTTTTAAAAAAAAAGTAAGAAAACTCATACAGACTCAAATGAAGTCAGAGAAAATGAAAATGTTCTAATAATTTTTTAATGATTACTGTCTGAGGCCTTCAACCTATAAACATATAATAGTGAATACTTTTGAATTTTCTGTGTCATAGCCATTATCTAACTTCACAGAGATGGTTAGTGGTTTTTGAGTTAAATTCAATGCAACTGACAACAACAGGGGCTTTATATTTTAAGATTTAAATGCTACAACAGACAATAGGCCCCTTTGTGAGCAAGCACTTGGCAGTAGCGGGAAGAAAAAACTCAACAGGAACAACCTACATCAGAACCAGGTTCAGGAGGGGCGGCCATCTGCCGTGACCGGTTGGGGCTGAGGGGAGGAACAAAGGACAAAAAACACTCTGTGGAAGAGAGCCAGAGATTAATAAAATGATTATTGATTAAATAGAATAGAATAATCCTAAATGCAGAGAGGTGTATAAATATATGGTCACTGAAGAAGAAACACTCAGTGAATGACGGGATTCCCCCAGCAGCCTAGACCTATTACAGTGTAACTAAGGGGGGACCCAGGCTCTCGGAAGGTTCCTAGGTCTAAATACCCTAGGAACCACAATTAAGCCTGGAGTCTGAGAGCAAACGGAAGTATTGTAAGATCTTTAAGATAAGACTGGGCTTGATTTAAGATCATGTATGTGAGAAGAAGGATTTTAAATTTGATTCTGGATTTTTAACGACTTAAATTGGTATTATATAAACACAATATAACACCACAGTGACCAATTTAAACTGTAAATATTTTAATGTTTAACCAAAAAACAAAATTTTAAACAACTGTTCCATAGCTTTTGAATTAAATGAGTTACAGCTCAGATCAGTGTTTCCCAACCTTCTGGAGCAATGGCACATATTTCACTTTACAAAAATCACATGGCACAATACTAAACAAAAATGCCTTCTGTTTGTCCCCAGTATCCTCTTTTGCTTTCTTCTGTCCACTTCTCATGCTAGGGCCTTCATCTGGGTTGGAATTATCTCCAGGACCCAGGTCAGATTGACTACTTTTTCTTTTCAAATATTTATCTATTGCTATTACGCGCTGTGTTGTCTCACTCGCAGCACTATTACCCTATATCTGCTAGTAGTGGCCTGTCTCTTATTGACGCCCGTTTCTAATAAACGGAGGGTTTGAGAACATGACACGACAAATAGACACCGGTCTCCAATAGTAGCCGGTCTCCTTTAAGCGCTGGTCATTTTTCCCTTTCGTCTCCACTGATAATTTTGTTAAATCCTGAAATGTTCATCTGCTGTTGTTACCTACATTTTGCTGCTGTAAATACGGTACCATACCATATTTTACTGCCAAATGAACTCCGTTTACCCATCAACATTCCGTCTAAGAGGGGAATAAGAGCCGGTCTCCAACAAACGACGGTCTCTTTTAAACGCCGGGCCGTCCGACTAATTTTTTTGAATAAACGCCGGGAACGCCTATTGGAAGATATACGGTATGTAATTTCTTCTTCGTCATCTGTCACTTGGCAACCCAAATTATTTACAGCAGGTAGTTGTACTGCCCTCTAGTGGAAGAGAATGTAATTGTTCTGCCCGCCTCATGCCAGTCCCTTAGAGTACTAATCAGGTGGAACCAGATAATCTTCCACGGCACACCTGATCATTTCTCACACTGTGGCACAGTGTTTGGGAAACACTGGCTTAGACTCAGTTACAGTCTAAATTTCTACGGCACTCACACCAACAGAGGCGAGAGTAACCAAAAAATATTAAAGAGAAGTATTTTTATAGATTAAAAGTAAAAGCAAGAAAACTGTACATGCCCAAATGCATATAGTGTATAAACGATATTTATTCAGTTGTTGGAGGATGATTTCTATTCCTATAGTGTCAGAAAAGCAGAATTTTAACTCTAACTTTCTCTATCTCTACCTGGTAATTAGAAATGCATTTTTTTCTCGTGCACCCACACATTGCTCTTTAAGGGGCCCCAGATGCTTAACTAACCACTAAGTGGAGAAAGAACATAAATGCAGTTAACATCTGTTTTGCTAAATACATCCCAACAGCCATCTAGTAAAAAATAAGAACAGCGTGAAATATAATGTAAAAAGGAGACAGCAGTGGAACTAAAGAAGCTGAAAATAGAAGAAGAAGCTGTTGAACATACCGTATTTTTCGCCCTATAAGACGCTCTGGAAAATAAGACGCACCCAATTTTAAAGGAGGAAAATCTAGAAAAAAAAGATTCTGAACCAAATACTGTAAAACACTTTCTCACACACACCATACACGCTGCCTCTGCCCATTTTATCGAGCATGCATTGGTGGTGACTTGTGTGGACTTGTATTTTTATTTTAATTTATTTTTGTTCCTTTTATTTTATTTTATTTTTATTTATTTATTTATCTTTCTTTTGTACTTAATTTTTTATGTCATTGTCCCCGTCACTTTCATTGCTTTTCATTGTAATACTACAATGTTATCTTTTAAGTGATCTTAGTTTTTTCCTATGTTAAAAGTGTGATAAATAAAGTTTATATAAAACTTTATTGGACTTGGTGGAGCCAAATAACCCGTCATGCATTTCGTGAGACCAGCCCGGTCACGTTCACCTGACCTGTAACATCATCGAGTACGCTGGTGTTCCAATTGCACAAATCGCGGGTCCGAACTCGCGTTCTCGGCAAGTCCGGTCTTGCCGAGAACGCAAGTCCGGACCCGCGATTGAGAAACTGCACCCGTGATTCGGGGGTGGAGCTTTGGCGGATCAATTCCTCTGCCCCTCAATCACGGGCATGGAGCAGGCATGGACATTTCAGGGCAGCATAGATTGATGCAGTGCCTGGGAGATATGCACAGAAGCGGCGAAATTGTGCCCACACTGACCTGGGAGACATGAGGAGGCACAGCCTGCAGCACACAGAGGACTGCGAGCAAGCGCCACACAAAGAGCAAGCGCAAAATGTGTATTTGTCGTATAAGACGCACCAACTTTTCCCCCCCAGTTTTGGGGAAGAAAAAGTGCGTCTTATACGGCGAAAAATACGGTATAAAGAAGCTGTAAAAAAACCCTTAAATTTAAATTTAATTTAAAAGTGAATGATACAAGTGGAATCATTTGTACATGATTTCAACGATTGCATGTCATTTAAAACCACTCAAAGAGGACAAAAATAAATCATAATTCTAAGTTTTGGCATAAAGAAGTACGTCCATTTCTACTGAATACCAGGTATTATATCCAGCATTTGTAAGTTCTCTATAATCAGTTAAGCAAATAAAGCAATAAGTAAATACTTTGAATATCATTTGAATTATTTGGGAATCAAACACGGTATGATATACTCTTATAAAAACTAAAACCAAACCTTCAGACAAGGAAATTAGATTTTTTTATTTCTCTGGGACATCAGAACTTTTCCAAAAACCTTCTTTCAATGAGCTTTTATTACCAAAATTCATCTAAGAACATCAAATTGAACTACAACTACACATCTGCATGTTAATAGTAGCTGAAAAATTGTATTTAATTAGTATTCAAACATATGATATAAATGATAAGGTAGCTACATGCTACAGTAAAGTCTACCTGCTAATCTTAGAATAATACACCAAACACTGTCTGCTTATCAATTTGTTTGTCTGCAAACTCCTCTTACACAATCAGAAATTGAGCAAGCAAGCGTCGAACAGGTTCTTATCTATATAAGCTGTTACGTCATCATGTTGCCTAGCAACTGACTGACAGCCTCTGGGTTGTTTTTTTTTTTTAGCATTTAGTTACCTATAACACCGAATATAAGCAGCTGTATCAGAACAAAAACATCTCTTTTAGATCAACAAAGCTGAACGTTATGTGATATAATAGGATACAACCACCTAGCAATTGACTAAAATTACATACATATTGTAGAGCTAAATCTGAACATTGCAAGGAACCCATGCAATTTAGCTAATCATTATGCAGTCATAATGAACTTGTACTTTTATTTTTACTTTACAAGAAAGATCTACCGACACTATTTATTTTCCCCTGTGTGACTAAATATAGCCGTTGGCCAACAGTACAAACACTTTAATCAATACCAGCATGGGCATGTACTAGTACTCAAGTTCATTTCTGAGCTACTGTTCACTGTGTTCCTTTTCCCATCCTATAGAAGGCAAGACGAATCTATGATATCATTTTGTTTATACCACATTGCGATGCTACCGAATATCGCAACATTACTGAAGGTAATTGTTATTAACTTACATAATGAGCCCTATGAGCCTTTTAATTTGGCACCATATGAGCAGAAAAATGTCAGTGACTTCCAGAGGCAGAGCTGCTGCTTCTTCTTTCTGAAAGCCAATAGAAGAAAAAAAAAAACCCAAAAACAACAACAATGTGATTCTCTTTTCTGATGAGCACGACAGTTTTTGTTTGTTTGTTTGTTTGTTTTTTGTTACAGTCACCAAAATTAAAGAGAAAACAATTTCCATTGCTCTTTTGTTTTTGCTGGATCACATTAATTTTTTTTTTAAGTCACCTTCTAAGTGTCATCTTTGGGAGGCTGACAAGAACTTTTTCACATTTTGATTAACTTGCAAGACTTGCCACTATGTGTTTCGAGAGTATAATCACTGCTCCTTTTCACCTCACTTAATTAACAGAGGTAGAAAAGGAGCAAAAAATGGGAGAGAACCAGAACAAAGGCATCAAACAGCAAGAGAAGAAAATGAGAAGTACAGCAGCACATGACAACCACAGGCTGTGCTCTTCAGATTAGAAAGATTATTTCTCCTTCAAGTGGATCGCCGTGGAAATGTAAAATTAATGACCAAGCTTGTAAAGGTGTGTTGAATTACACTCACAAAAACACAAACTAATGCTCACTTAAACAGTAATATAAAGTTTCATGTAAGCATAAGGAGAAATGCAACCAGTCATTAATCCTGCAGCATGATCTTAAACATACAGGTAGTCATATCCACAGAAGACGACATGAGAGTTCAACAACAGGTGCTGAGGTCTGTTTTTATGTTGCACGTTTGCAAGTTTATTAGAAAAAATCAAATATGACATCCATGAGATTAATTGTGAAATCATCCATCCATCCATCTTCTGCCGCTTATCATCCTCACTTTATTTCTAACATCTAAAAGTTGATAAGACCCAGTGATCAAAAAATGTGTAACATTAATGAAATAAGAGCATAGCCATTGAAATAATAATTGGATGCCCTGTGACAGACTGGCGACCTGTCTTGGGTGTACCCAGCCTCTCGCCCTGACAGCTGGGATAGGCTCCGGCTCTTTAAACTGTAAATGCCCCCCAATTAAACTTATGAACTGGAACATTGCTCAACCTCTTATTTAAGTGGTGGGAAATGTGACACATGTCAAAAAGATTCTTTTATGTTGGTCCTTGGTAAGTAGCTTTTCCAAGCATGATTAGAAAAAGAGGCTCGAGAAGATGAAACACATAGTCAGAGTTGTAAAAAAAAAAAAAAGATAAGAAAAAAGATTAATCTGAAGTGAAAAAGAGGAAAACCTTTTTGTTTTTTGACAGCCCCTTGCTAGCTGACTCATTTACTTCTGACAACATCTGTTTGCCAGTTCTTCAGTATTTCAGCTCTCAGGGATGTGTATATATACTATAGTCATTCTATACCTCTTGTCAGCAAGGTCCCAGTGCATTTGTGATTTAACTTCTATTATGTTCTAGGTGTTTAAAGAGAAAATCTTTTTTCTCCAGCATATTTGTTCAGTATGCTATTAAATAGGAACGATTTAGCATACTCCTATTACTCCCATGCATTTAATCTGAAATTGTTGTATCTGCATTGTCATTACATGCATGTTCTCCAGTGTTGTATATGCAGTGTATTGTGAAAGTCTGCATGTACTTACACAAAACCAAGTTCATTAGAGAAACGCCATGCAAGCCTATTAAACCAGACAAGCTACTGCTGACTAAATTAGTATTTTAAATTAGGTGGCATCATCATCATCACCATTTTACCATCAGAAGTGATGTGTTAACTGCCGTGATGATGCTGGAGCACAGGACCATATTTTATGCTACTTTTATGATTGAAGTCAACAAATATAGAAATGTCCCACCATGAACAGTTGGGAGTATGTTTAGATACGTATCTGTAAGGAACTTTAGAGCAGTTTTTTATATATATATATATTGTTGTCCCCCCCCCCCAGTAGCTTCAAAGCCTAAACAACAGATAGAGGACACAAGTTTTCCTGATTTCTGTAAAACTAAGAAAAAACAAACAAACAAACAAACAGTGGAAGGCAGTTGCTTCAGCCATGGATGGCAAACTGCCTGTCAGCTGTTGGTAGGATTATATAGCCTGTCTATTCACTCAGTGACAGGAAATGCAAATATACTATAACACCAAACCAAGCTAGAGACCACACTGGAGAAACATGCACACACTGGGTAAGAGAGGCTGACAGGAAAAACAGGGCAGTGTAGTGAAAAGCTGAAAGTGAAGAAAAAATGTTGTAGATGTCAAAAGGTTGTAGAAGGACATTAAAGAGAGAAAGGAAAAACATATTGATGGCTTCCTAGTTTTTTTCTACAGAAATACAAATTTGCATTCTAACTAGTAATCAATTATGTAACATTATGTAACGCCGTGATATCAACAGAGTTAATATACAGAGCTACAAAAATAAGTCATGTGAAATTCTACTTAGGGATGGAAATCCAATTCCTTGGATTTGTTAGTTTGCTTGCCTATCGATTCCTCTTATCAGTTTCAATTGCACTTGTGCTACACTCATCTGATTTCAGTTTGTGTGCAGGAGTAGAAAAATAGTGGCGCAGTCTACACTGTGGGTATAGAAATTACTTGTATTTTTACTGCACAAAAGGGCAAGAGCATGATGGTAAAGTGCAAACTGCATCCAGGAGAAAAACAACTGCAATATGCTGCTAACACAACTTGGACTCTTTGCAAGCACCTGCACAGACAACATGCTACACTAGCCGAGAACCCAAAGTAATGTAAACTACTCCTTCCCTAGTAGCCAGACCCTTAACTTTAACAGGTTATAATCGCAGTAATGAGCAGTGTTAGTCAAGTTACTTGAAAATAGAAATTAGTTACTGATTACGTCTCCAAGAAAGTAATCACGTTACTTTACCGATTACTTATTTTCAAAAGTAATTAATGACTTTATTACTTAGCTACTTTTTTAAAAAACATGATACACAACCGGAATACGTTATAAAGCAATAGACCTTTCAGCCCAATTCTATATTTTCTGCATAATCCATCATATAAAATTGAATCAAATGGAAAAAGTCTATTTTTAAACTTATTTTATTAGTTCTAATCTTTTAACTTTATGCACATTGCATCAACCAAAACTTACATTATATGCAACATTCTCTGACTTGAAGAAATTTGTTTAACATTTAAACCTATTTTCTGCATATTCCAGCATATAAAATACAATAATTTTTTGGTGTTTACACTCACTCTTTCAAATAGATGCAAGTAAAACACAGCAAAAAATAAATACAATCAAAGATTCAGCAGCACTAGTTCCTGGCACACTTGCATCTCTTTTCACCTGTTTTGCAGAAGTGGTGCCAGTGTAGCTTTGTGGGAGGTTTCTCAGATTTGAAGTTTAATTTTTTGCTGTAGAAAGAAGTTGTCTTCTGTGTACAGCAGACGCTAAGATTTTTGTCACTTTTTATGCAATCAAACTTAAAGTAATGTGAGTACTTCCAAGCTTTAAACGCTGCATGGTCGTACTCTCTCCTGCACTCCATATTATCCATTGTTGATGTACCCACGTCTGTTGCTGCCACGGATGTCGCACACTCGTACGTCACACTCGTGAGACACTCTCACAAACAAAATCACGGTTTAGTAACACAGCGTGCTTTTACGGGAAAGTAACAGTAATCAAATTACTTTTTTACAATAGTAATCCCTTACTGTACTCGTTGAAAAAGTAAACAAGTAGATATCAGTAGAATCACTATGGTGATCACTTTAAAGTCTCTTTGTGCTGGTTTTCATCTTTGCTTTGTGCTGTTGGCTTTGTGTTAGGATAGAGATTTGTGTTGGTGTGTAAGACTGTGGCCTATGGGTTTACATTGGTAACTATGAGAGAACGTGTTTCAGGTCATTTTACGGAAAAATGCAAAAGTAATATAACGAATAGTGTAAGAAATTACTTACTGGGAGTAATTAAGTAATGTACTGCATTACTTTCAAGAAAAGTGCTCTGTGTAATATATTACTTTTTTGAGTAACAGGCATAAACATTTGACCATACAGCATGAAATACATTTTGACATAATGTCTTTAATATGCTGCTTAGCGATGGTGGTGAATCTGAAAGCTGAGCCAATAAGAACCCAATGAGAATCGATAAGTAATCAGATGGATAGGTGATATCAATAATGGTATCAAAATTTTTTATCAGTTCCTACTGAAATTGTCCTAAATTTTTATGGTATGCACAAAACACATAAAAAAAATGTGACACTATTGATTTTTATTTTTCTAAAACGATATAAATCAGTTACAGGTCCAAGAAGGATTTTTCCTTCGTAATCCAAACAAAGTGGGTAGAGGCTTTCTCAAAAACTTTTGTCTACTCTGGTTAGGCGCAACGAATGAGAAGCATGTACATATCAAAGTCTGGTAGCAAGTACTTGCAACTTACAATTATTTGAATATTAAATTGTAATTGTGTGGGTAACAACAAAACTCCTTGTGAGATTGCAGACAATAGCATGCGCTCCATCCTGACATCAGCAAATGGGTGTGCATGGAAAACATTATCAAACAACTGGTGAACTAATTTGACTTCAGAAAATACTCTGGCTGTATCAATCTGATTTGGGTAAAAATATGTTTCACATCATTCCTGAGCAGAAAAAACAGCATATTACATTCAGATGACAAAAACATGTGGAAATAGGGAAAGAATGAAGAGGGCGCATGGATGAAGATTGATAACTGAGAGGGAAAATTAATTAAAACCTACAATATGCAGCTGACTGAATGCAATTCTGGTTCTCTTAGCTCTTTCTTTTTAAAAAATGTCTTTCTTCCATTTATCATAGTTAATGTACACACACACACACACATGCACACACACACATGCACACACACAAAATTGTGGAAAAATTCCACACTTGTTGTGTCTTTTTTTGTCCTTCAAGTTCGGGTCTCCCAGAGGCCTGGGATCTTGACAGTCCTGCACAGTATCTGTGCTGTTCCTATGACTGTGCTCTTCTGGACGGATAGCTCAGTGGTTGCTCCTGGGATCTGCTGCAGCCACTCGCCCAGTTTTGTGGTGAGTGTCCTGAGTGCTCCAGTTACCACGAGGACCACTGTTACCTTCACCCTCCACATATCTTCTCGGGCACCTCTCTCATTTCTCGAGCTTCTCATGTTCCTTCCTCCCGATGTTGCTATCACTTGGTGTAGCTACAGCTATCACAGGCTTCTTCTTCGGCTTTTTCACCACCACTATGTCCAGCTGGTTAGCCATTACCAATTTGTCCATCTATAACTGGAGGTCTCACAGGATTTTTAGCTCGGTCATTTAAGTGACAATTTTACTTAGCTCATATACTTAGCACACTATAGCATATTTCACTATATGTAAACTTAATGTGCTTTACAAAGATGATAAAATAATGAGGTTGATAATCTTTCTAAAAAAAAACAAAACAAACCTAAGGCAAATGATATTCAGGAGGTGTAAAGAGTGCCAAGAAAATGTCTGCCACATTATTCCACTAACAATTTTCTGAATTTCCATCAGTTGTAATTCCAGTTTTCTATTCTTAACTGAAATAAGTGACGTCTGGTGTGGTATTCTGCTGCTGAACTCCATCTGCTTCAAGGTTTGATGTGATGTAGTTTTGGTCTTCTGCAAAACTTGGTTGTAACGAGTGGAAATATGACTTGCTTTTGCCTGTCAGCTCGAAGTAGTCTGGCCATTCTCACTTGACCTCTAGCATCAGCCACTCTTACCCCAGGAGTCTCCACTCACTGGATATTTTCACTTTTTGGAACCAACCACTGTAAACCCTAGAGATGGTCTTGTAGTAACATCCCAGTAGATCCAAATTGCACTGACCACCCTGTCTGGTACCAACAACCATACTGCATTCAGTCTTGCTCAATTTGAACTAAAGGAGATCATCTTGCCTGTGGTTACATGTCGAAATGTTGGATTAGATATTTGTATTACTGAGCAGCAGCAAGTAAAGAGTAAGGGAAGTTTAGTGAAGGTTAAATCATGCCATAAATATTTACTCAAACAATTGTTGCTATCTTAGAAAATCATAGTCAAAATATTTACATTATGGACAAAATTGTAATTAAATCAAGTTCAAATTATAATCGTGATTGTCTGAAAGATAACACCTACAAACACATCTCTCTAAACACAGTAACAACGATCTTTGAACATCATTAACCGGCTTCTTTGAAATACAGGCCCATTAGTTAATAATATCCAGTTCTCTGTCAACAGTAATTGTTGCCCTTGTTAATAGCTACATTAGACACAGGTGTAAATTAAGGTACAGATGAATACACACACAATACCCTATCCACACATTCATATTTAAATCAGGTTCCAGTGTCATTCTCATTAAAACTTCGTAATTAAGAGATGCTAATAAATGCAGAAGGACCTGCAGGTGCACAAACAATTCAGCTATGTCATGGAAGCAGGAGCAAAAGTTAAATGCACACACAAATAACAAACATACAGCTGTTCAGTAGTCTTTGTGCATATTCGTGATTCTGTGAGTAAAATGCTAAAACTGTAAAGTGTGACTATCTGTATGTCCGAATACGACAAACCACAAATTCTGCATTTTTATTCTGAACATCAAGCATGCAAGTGTGTGGCTGCTGTTGTTAGGTTTTTTTGAGGTGGGGGTAATTTACTGCACTGAATCACGACCCCAGTGGTGTTCAACCTCGAGCCGAGAGAACAGAGTGAAAGGGAAGAAGCAGGAAGGCCGTTTGAGCCTCGTGGGCACCGCTCCGCAGGCGGTCTGCATGTCTGCGCTCTGGCTGATAAGAGAAAGGAGAGATGCAGGGGTCAAAGACAGAGAGAAGACATGCATGGTCGCTATGAGGTTCTACCCAACAATGTGCCATTTAGTTATTCTCACACTATACCCTGTTACTTTTTCTTTAAATGACAACTGCTTCTGTTACTGTTTTTCAAGGGTTGATAAGACAGGCAAAGTGACTGCTGCTGGCTTTGAACTCATTTCAAAATCAAAAAAATTCAGAGAGCTTCAAATATTTTATAGATTTCTTTTTTATTTAAGGTTGCTGTATGTCAGCACTATTAAGAACATTTTTAGAAGAAATTTCATTGTTAAAGCATGATAATTGTCAGTGTTAAACTTCTTCCTCCACATTCTTATAGTCATTCTTTTTTAATATGGTTTTATACTTTGTTTTTTTTTGATCCAGCAAAGGCAGGGACCTTGGCTGTCCAATCCCTGGCTGCCCAGACAGACATTAACGATGTGGAATGTAACCTCTCTGGTTGGTAAAGAGCCTGACCTTGACTATGAGGTTGAGAAATACCAACTAGATATAGCTGGGCTCACCACCACTGTACGAGCTCTGAAGGTGAGCTGGACACGAGAGTTGGGTTAGATGTTGGAGTTTCCCCCGTGGGGCTGGAAAGTTTCCTCCTAGAGATTTTGAGCTGGGAAATTACTTTGACTATTTTTTGGGTCTGTGCACCAAACATCACTTTAGAATTACGCGGTCTTCCTGCAGTACTTGGATGGAGTGCTGAAAGGTGAACCATCTGGCAACTCCATTTATCCTACTGCGAGACTTCAGTGCACATTTAGGGACAAATATGGTGGGATTTGCAGAAGGAATGGACTACCCAATCTTCTTGTCACAGCTTGTATGTAATGAGTCTTATGTTGTGTCAATTTTGTAATCATTTCATCTTATCTGGAGCTCTCAAGTTGAAAAATGAGTCCTGTTGAGCTTTGGTAGCTTGTGGGACTGTTGGGGCAGGTGACAGCTGTTTTTGTGTGTGTGTGTGCGTGCGTGCGTGCGTGCGTGCGTGCGTGCGTGCGTGCGTGTAAAATAAAAATCACAGTGATTTTGTGTTCATTAAAATGTGTACATTATCATGACTCACTGTTTTCATAAATTAAAAGTGTTGGTATTGGTACTTGGTATTGGCTGTACTGCCGTTGTCGCATACCACTGCCAGGAACTCAAGTGAAGCAGTTTCCTTCCCACAGTATTTAAACTGCTGCATGATTATGTCCTGCTACAGTGTCTGGAATTATCTACTGAGTGGCTGCATTTCTTTAAGAAATTTTACATCTGTCTATTTGTGTTTGTGTGTCTGTGTGTGTCAGTGCATCTACTTCATATTAGTCAGGTCAACAGGAAGCCATTACATATTCATGAAATTACCAAATTATGAAAATGGAACATGAGTCAATGCTGGGATGAAAGAAAGCCAGCCTTCCATGGCTTCAAAGCTCCCATCTGAAACTAGTTATAATCTGAATGCATGTGGTGCGTGTGTGTGTGCGCGTGTGTGTGCGCGCGTGTGTGTGCGTGTGCGTGCGTGTACGTGTGCATGCACGGATGTGCGTGTGTTTGAGCGTCTGTATGTTCACACTAGATGTGAGAATAGAGAGCAGACAGAAAGAGAGAGATAAGGGCTGACCTTCAGTGAATCACTTCCCTCACTGGACAGACTTTTCTGTCAGAAGCATCATGTTTGGCAACTGTTCTTACAGAGTGAAAAGACAAAGAAGACAGAAAAAGGAGCAGCACAGAGCCAGAGAATTGGAGTCAGACTTAGAGAAATGCAAGGAAAAGAATGTACAAAGTTAAAGAAAGATAAAAGTAAAATGAGACATAGATGTATTATATAAGAGTAGGAATGAGATAACATTGGGGAGTGGAAAAGGCTTTCCAGGGCTATCTGAGAACATCGCCAGAATTGGCAATAATTCCAAGACTGACTTGGCACTGATCCAAGTGAGGGAACTCAAAAGTTGTTTTCACAAAGTGTGTTTCAGCATGACAGATAATCAAAGAAGCATCATATTAGCACTTTGACTCCAATGGCAAAATACAAGATTTTATTCTAATATAATAACTGGAAAAAACTTCCCATGCCTGTCCTTTGTGAAGGAATTTTTTTATGGTTTTACTTCCTCCCCAACATCTGTAAGCATAGAAAACATTATACACACACACACACACACACACACACACACACACACACACACACACACACACACACACACATATATATACATAAATATATTATATTTTATATATATATATAGTCGTAATTCTAAGAGATTGCCTTGGAACGTCTTACACCACATACCCATTATTTTCCTCACACTGCATTTCTACCCTGATCTCAGGGTTCTTCAACATGCTAAATAACACTTTAAAGCTGAAGTGTATGTGTAGTGTACACAAAGAGAATATTACAGGTCATTACAGGCCTGATAAATTATTCTGTTGGGTCAATTTACTGTCATGGTTTCAATGTTATGGTTTTGGGTTTCTTTCCCTAAAGAGAAGGGTGTTTGCAACCAGTTTAGTGTGAAAATGCACTTTCTCAACATGAAAATAGCTCCGTGAATGATTTAATAAGTGTGAAAATTACAGGACTCATCATCTTTAACCATTGCAGTCACCAGATTACACATGTGGGAGATTTTGGATTATAGGAGTTCTCCACCATATTCACCAAACACCAAATGAGGCCATATCTTTTTGAATAAGGATGTTCCCTCTAGTACAATTCCAAAGTATTGGAATAAGTACTTCAAGTCATTTTTTTCCTGTTATGTATACTACCAGTCAAAAGTTTAGACACTTTCTCATTCAGTGACTTTCTTTATTTTTCTACTTTGTACATTGTAGAAATCAACATCAAAAATGTGTCCCCAAGTGCAGTCGCAACAACCATCATGCGCTATGACAAAACTGGCTCACATGAGGACTGCCCCAGGAAAGGAAGCCCAAGAGTCACCTCTGCTGCAAAGGATAAATTTATCCGAGTCACCAGTCTCAGAAATTGCAAGCTAGCACCGCACCCAGATAAATGCCACACAGAGTTCCAGTAGCAGACACATCTCTACATCAAGTGTTCAGAGGAGACTGTGTGAATCAGGCCTTTATGGTTAAATAGCAGCTAAGAAACCACTGCTAAGAAAAAGCAGAAGAGATTTGTTTTGGCCAAGAAACACAAGGAATCAACATTAGACCAGTGGAAATCTGTGCTTTGGTCTGATGAGTCCAAATTTGAGACCTTCGGTTCCACCCGCCATGAATTTGTGTGACTCAGAAAAGGTGAACAGATGGTAACAGTAATCAACGAGTGGCAAATTTGAAGAGTCTAAAATATAAAACATGTTTTGAGTTATTTCACGCTTCTTTGTTTACTACATAATTCCATATGTGTTCATTCATAATTTTGATGCCTTCAGTGAGAATCTACTATGTAAATAGTCAGACTTTTGACTGGTAGTGTATGTGGAACCGTGGGCTTATTATATCTCAGGTTGTATAAAAACTATGGTGCCAATATTAACATCCTGCCATAAAATAAGAACAGGATGTTTCGCAAGACATTTGTATTACTATGTTCTTCCTGTGAAGATCCAGTTTACATACTTTTTGTTAAAAATGGTCACATCATATTTTCACCTACTATTTCATTATGCAGCAATAATCTCTCCATATGTACACTCATATTAAATTTCTCTGCAATTTCATCTTCTATGTTTTTACCCAGCTCAGAACGGTGGCATTTCTGACATCAGGAGGTGAATACCACCCTTATACAGTCACCTTGCTGCGCCTCTCTGGTTATAAATCAAACATGACGCTCTTTAAATAGGGAAATTAATTATTTACACTTCAAGTCAAAATACCTTGAAGAGGGAGAAAAAAATACTGACACATAATAAGTCATTTCCAGAACTGAGAGTCTGGCCACTCTATTACCATAGTCTAAATTTATAATGCTCTCATAAGAATTGAGCCACCAGTGGATGTACTTTGGTCAGGCAGCACTGTGCAGCCTTTTATATTACCTCTTCTCTAAAATGAAAAAAAAGTTGCTGTATGATCCAGTGATTTAGTGAATTTGCCCCCAATTTATGCTGTGGGCACCATGCTGTTACTTCTTCTGTTGAATAGGAAGTGTTGCAAATATGTAACAATTTCTTCTCAACATCATCCTGCTGAGATGTTGAACAACATTTCAGCTGGCAAGAAACTACACGTTACCTAGCAACGGCAAAGGAGCATTGCAGTGACTGAACTCTATCTAAAAGTAGTGAAGATAACAGTGTTTCACACAAGTACTGAGCCCCTCCAGAGATAGAAAGCCAGTGGTATGTCCACATAAATGCTGAGGCCTTACAATAACATTCATTGGTTAAGCAGTTCAATTTCAAAAAGTGATATCATTACTTGTAACTGTGGGAGGGAAGCCCTTAGTGAGTAGCAACAGTGCTGACTTTGACTTTTCTTAGATTTGCTTTTTCAGTACCAGAAGCAGTAATAATGGTTGTGAGAAGAGAAAAAAAAAACTGAGATTAATATATAAAATCCAACAATAAAGAAGAAAAAAAGTTGCCAAGCAATATTCTTACTAGATTTAGATTTGACCTTTAGGGACTTTAAAAACATCTAGCAACAATTCAAGTGACAGTGTGGGCAGGTCTAAACTCCTTCAGGAAAGCCACAAATATTTCTCTGTGAAGGTGCTATTGTATATTTGTGGCTCTCCTGACTCGACTGTGTTCAGTGAATGGAAGAAGGCAGTTGCACATTTAAGTGACCAATTTGCTGAAGATGCTTTCACGACAAATCTTTGAGCTTTATTATTTATCTAGCAAATGACTACACTTGGGAGGGTGGTGCAGTGGTTAGCACCACTGCATCACAGCAAGCGGGTCCTGGGTTTGAATCCACCAGCTGTCTACTGCCTTTATGTGTCGAGTTCTTACTGTACTTGTACGGTTTCACTACAACAGCTGGGATAATAAATTCGCAAGTAAAGAAACTGTAGTAAATTGTTTTTCTGCTGTAAAGATCCTCTGTGCCATCTCTTCCTGACTTCTTGCCCTCATCATCTGTTCTGTGCAGCTTGACATGACTTCTGTGAAAAATAGCGCTGGTATTATTATAAGCGTGGTGAGGAAAGCAGCTTCTGTGATGCTTTTAAAACATGCGGCAGCCCATCTGGCAAAACTGGAAGAATTGTCTTGAGTAAGTGCAAACAACTCCAGGTGACACATCAAACCAGGTCTAATGTATTCCTGGGCTAACTTTCTATCCCTACATAAAACTAAAGAACTAGCTTACTATTTGGTGTCTAAACCCAACCAGACAGACGGGTAAGGGCAAAACAAATTGTGAAAACCAAATCAAACAATGAGTGAATAAGAATCTGTAGTTTCTACGGGTTCACGTGTCACCTTACAAGGCTTTCCTTTCATTTCACCGTGTTAACAGCCATCCAAGTGATGTTTATAAATGCTATTTTTTTAACCTTTTTTAACCAAGATTTAGAATCTTCATTATAATTTTAAAGCAACCATTGAAACAGTTTTCTGCAAACCAATCATTAACCGGTTAGGATACATTATTAAAGAGACATTAGATAGCACTGCTGATTTCAATTTTATTAAGAAATCTCTTGTGTGTGTTATTTATAATAGACATATAAAAATGACAGCATCACCATTCCGATTGGTTACCTATAGCTCTGTCTAAGACTTGATTTATGTCAAAGAGGAAGTAAACCAGCAATAGTGCAAAACTGGAAGCACTAGGCTAATGTTAGGCTGCTATGGAGAGAGCTTTGGGGTTTATTGGGCTCCAAAACTGACAGCCAGGCTTCATTTCTACTCCATCAGTAAACAAAAACTGTCTGCCAGTTATCCAGCTTTACAAGTATACAAACTTTAGGTTAGGTTTCAGACAGTCTTATTTTATTTTATTTTTTAACTACATTTAGTTTAATTTGTCTCTCTCTTGTTTATATAAAAGTATAGCTTATGTTTACTTACTTATAAATTCTGTAAATGGCTGGTTTGATCTATTTAAAGTCCCATTACTCACAAAAAAGTTTAGTATGATGCTTATTTGCTAGAGCTGACTTGGCTACAGTTGTAGATGAACCTACTGAGGCATCATTATAAAATGTGGTGGACAAATCAGTTGGACACAATTTCATGTTCTAAATATGTCATTAACAAAATGAACCACTTCAATTTTTAAACCCCTTGTCTTTACCTGCCCTACATGTAAAATAATAATAACAATAACAACAACAACAACAATAATAATAAAGCATCATATTTATCAGGTTAAAAAAAAAAAGTGTGAAACTTCTGTTAAGGCTGCTCTGCATTTTCTACTTTCTAAAGGTCATGTGCTTCACACTTAAATCTGAACTATTTTTTTCTTTGGTAAAAAAAAGGTAAATTACTGTCAATATAATGGTAAGACATCTACATTCGTACATGTACATTCGTACATTCGTACATGTGTGGAGGACTCATTTTTGAAACAGAAATCTGGAAAAGCCTGATTTATTAATCTTTCACCTTATTTGACACTTTTGCATGCTCGGGCAGGTTTAGAAATAGTTCCACTGTAAAATTTTGATAACATCCAATTTGCACATTGTCCTACACTTCCAGCATTATTTTAATTAATTTATTTAAACCACAATTCATTTATCTAAGCCATAAATAACTGCTTTTGGGCTTTTACCCAGTGAAGTAAGATATAAACTTTTACATACTTTATGATGAATATTTAGGTTTATATAGCAAATTTGCTGTAAACTGTTGCTTCACATGTCATGTATAAACCCTTACAAAGGCAGGTCTTGATTTATTTTTATATGCCAGGTCAACTTCTAATTCAAGATGCCTTTAAAAAAACCAACCCACAAATCCCAGTGATCAGAGATCTAGCTCTATTGAAGCTACGTGGGATAATCTCCCATGTAGTGGATAAACTTTATTCCGTAGTACTAATTAACTACAATATCATTGACTTTGGAGATTATTGTTGACGACAAATGATGCATCATCAAAACCATCAGGCATCTGCATAAAAAAACAACTTCTCCCACAAAATAACACGAGACGCGTACCATGAAACACCATAACAACGATTCCCTATTAGTAAAGTCAGATGGCCTGGACACGATTAAGCTCTAGATTCACCAGGTGAATTTAAGAAAATATTGAAAACTTTGTAGGATTTCTGCACTCACTCTAAGCTAATCATCAGTAGAAATATATTCTAAGTTGGATGGATTTAGATTCAGTGCAGATTTCTGTTCCGAAAATGCAGCATGAATGATAAAAGACTTAAGACTGTGGTCAAGATTTAAACTTAAAACTTTCTTTTTGTAAAGCAACAGACCAAACAACCGACTGTCAGAAAGATGGCAAATATATTAAGTGGTTTTCATGTATATTAAAAAAAAAAATCTGTAATCCCAAAATTTAATTTATGATTATTATTTTTTTTTTGCTATTCTTGCTGTTTGTGACTAAACACAGTGTGTTTCTGTTTCTGCTCCTGTTTCTATTTGTTATTGCACTGACCATGTAAACATTTCCCTCTAGATTAATACAATTCTTATCTTATCATAATTAGAGATAGGGTGTACATTCTTGCAGGACCACTAGGGTATAAGCATTTACACAGTGGTTGGAGTTTACTGGATAACACCACAGAAAACAAATCACATCTATATCTCCCAAAACTTTGAAGACATTAAATGAAAAAGATGATCAGATGCCCGGTTTGACCAAAGCTAGTGTATGCCACCATCAAAATAAAGCTTTAATGTTGATATTCAACCGGCCAATTGCTAAAAACAGCACAGAATTTCAAGATCTTGATGATGTTCAGACTTTAAGACTTTGAAGTTTAACAAATGTGAGTTTTACACCTATTATGATTAAACTAATTATTAAAGTACAGGAAAGGTACACCAAGGGCAAGGCAGGAAACAGACAAAAGTCCATAAAAATATCAGAGAGAAGAGACTTCTACAAAAATTTGCATCACAAGTAGCATAAAGGACATTTAATAAAACCCAGATAATGCCCAAAAACTCCTAAAGCCAAGCCAAAACTATAAGTAAAATGCTTATGAGGCAACTTCCTCACTGTTTTAAATATCTGTCACGTTGGGGTGTGCTGATGTATTTTTTTAAATGGACCCAAGAGCAGACACTGCAGGAGACGGAGCTGATTTGCAAAACAAAAAGCGAGCCTTTATTAGGGCTGAATGAAGGTAAACAACAAGAACACTAAGGAGAAAAACAGAAAATGACAACTAAACCAAGTACAGGCTATGAAACTGGGAATAACTGGGAAAACTATGACAACTATGGTGTGGAATAACAGATGACTTGACAACGAGTGAATGGAAACACAGACTAAATACACACTAGAGGTAATCATGGGGAGAGGAAACACATGAGGAAACAGCTGACACAAATTAATCTAAAGAGAAGGGAAGTGAAGTGAACCTAAACACAATGATAAAGACACAACAGACTCTTTCAAAATAAAACAGGAAACACTGAGAACATACAATAATCAAAGAATAAAACTAAAACACACAAATTTTAGTTTGTGTATTAGTGTATTAGCTTGTGTACTGGGTCTCAGACCTAGTACCGTGACAATATCTTCCTAAATCTTTTGTTGATGTTTGATAAGTGGCAGAGTTAGTTATATTTTTTCTTTACTTTTTTCTTCTTCTTTATTTTTGTCTGTATTTTGTTTTTTATTTTCATTTTTAATTGTTAAGACGTGAAGAAAAAAAGTTATATAAATAAAGATTATTATTATTATTATGAGTCATAGCAGTAGTAGTAATTGTCGTAGTAGTTGTAGTAGCATTGTCTTTTTGGAAAGAACAGATTAAAACTAAACATTATAGCAATCCTGCGAGGTCCGCCTGAATGATGTCGGAAGGTTTAGAGTCACCACCAGGGTAAAACAAAACTGTTAGATGGTACATTTGTTCCTGGTGAAAACTATATCATGAGAGAAACAACAGCAGTAAGGTGAAATGTGATATAGTGGACCTTCTGACAGCAGCTACATTAACTTCACTTTACAGATGACCTAAGAACCAACTAGCAAATGCAAGAGGAGTTGGCACTATCTCAGAGTTCATGTCAGCGTACACAAATGTCAAGAAAATAGGTCTAAAGATAAACTGCATCAATGACAAAAGTTAGTGAAGTGTTTTAATTTTGTGTAGCATATGTATCATACAAATACAGATAGATTTAATGTAGGATGGGAAGATATTGAAATTAGGTTTACAAAGCTAGATTAGTGTGCTTGAAAAAAGGTTTGAAAGGGGTGAAATCCAGAAGACACAAAAAACAACTGCAGATGTACATCAACTGTTGCATTAAATTGATCACGAACCTTGGTCATAATCAGTTTAAGGCAGCAAACAAGTTAATGAAAACACTTGCGAGGCTGACAATAAAATCTCTTAAAGTGTAATTAGATTAATAAAAAACTGATCATTAATATAATTGGGTATAAAATAGTTTGAAGGGAGACTGATTTTTTTTTTGCTGTAATGACAGAATGGGGTTTACCACTCTCTAAAGTCTGCAAATTGTTCAAAATAAGGCATCTCAGCAAAAAATTGCACAGCATGTCTGGATTTCATCATTGGTGGCACATCATATCGTTAAGAGGGGGAATAAGGAGAAATCTGTGTAGCTAAGGGAAAACGTCGTAAACTGTCCATGATCTTCTGCGTCAGACCGCACTGCAAAAAAAAAATTAGTGTGAATCACAAACAGACAAATTACAATTACAATACGGCTTAATTTAAATGTTTCTTTATTTATAAAAAGATCAGTTGTCAGGAGAAAATTATGAAGATTCACATTGTACACTTTACTCTGTAAAATACAGTGGAGTGCATATTGGCCATATGGTTCTTAGATCCTCCGTCTGCTGTTAAAATATCTTGAACGTTTTGATGATCGGCGCTTAGAGAGTTTGTCATGACAGAACAGGAAATATTTCCTGAGGAATATATTGCAGAAAAATCTTAACATCATAAGTGTGTCCAAAATGGGATGCTTTCCTAAACTGCTGCAGAAGAAATGGATCAGCAATTCTGGAGTACAAAATCTTTTCAAATTAATTAGAAAATTCTGTTATCTTTATGAAGATGTATTCCATTGCACTCTTCTTATCAGCGCCTGTGTCACTGGCTAAAGCCAATGGGGAAGTGAATAACGTAATTCTAAAGAGAAAGGGTTTTCTCAATGTAGAAAGAATACAATCTACATAAGCAGTGTTTGCTGTAATGCATTACTGTACTTCCATTACCGTTATTTGGTACTACAGTAATGTAATGCATTACAGTACTAAATTGTATTGTGTTTGCATTAGAAAAGATAAAGAGACAAAAAAAATCATCAAATGTGACTTTTTCTACACTTGCACTACAATCTTCTTTTTTTCAGTTTTCAGTTTCCTCTGAAGTGTCTTTCAGCTTTTATTTGTGTTGATGGTTTTATGTTGAAACGCCAGAATACAGATCATATGTGTGTTCTAAGTAGAAAAGCAGTTTGTGTCAGTGCATGTCCGGCCATATTTTTGAGTATCAGTAATGGCTAATGCAACTAATTACTTTCTTCGGGGACTAATTAAGTAATGCATTACTTAAAAAAAGCAAAAAACCCACACACACATCCCAGTATGGTTCATATGTAAGTTGTATAATCATTTACTGTGTTTATTTGGTATCAAGGAGAACTAACACATTTTCAAAGGTTTCATTCTGAGTCTACCCAGGAGGAGCATTTTGTACTTCAGACCAATATTCTATTGTAGGAAAATGTAGGAAAGTATCCTACATTTTGCATACAGCTCAGATTTCTGATATTCACAAGTAAACATGACAGAAAATGCCAGGGAAAGGCTTACCAAGATAGGTGGGCAACAAAGAAAGATTTTAAGGCCACCATCCACTCATCATGTTCCTAGGCTTGACCCATTGGGACCTTTTCCAATAGAAAAGGACAGACCTTATCTAAAAAAATCCCATCAAGGGCATTCCTCTTGGGGACTGCCCAGTGCTAAAATGGGTGTTGATGCTGTGCTGTGTTTGGCCATAATGCAGGGCTGTGAAAAGAAGCTGGACATTTCTGGCTAAGCTTGACTCCTTTCATTTCGTTTTCTGTATTCAGGTGTACCATCCCAATCTTATGTTTTGCATTATGACATTTTTATATGGGATACTTATATGGGATAAATTTAGTAATGACCCACGCCCTTTTTCACACCTTGGCTCATGTGATGACCCAATAGTGGGTCGACGACCATCTTAAGGGGCAACTCCCACTAGGGCTTAAAATCTAGTACTCTCCATCATTTGGTCTTTGGGCTTCTCAGATGAGAGGTGAAAAATATTCATCAAGAAACTTAAAGAATTCCAGTCGCTTTTCTTTCCAAGCTCCTTAGATTACAGTCACCCAGAGGACTGACAACCTACGGAGACATATTCCCTAAAATGTTAGTTTACGGGGCTGCATTAACAATTGTGTTTATTATTCAGACAATATTGACTGCTCAACAAAATCAACCTTTTACATAACACACAAAACAAGCAATATGTGCCTTTGCCCACTGGATGTTTCACTCCCTTTAAACACAGTGACATTCTGACAAAAATGAAAGCAGACATTTGCATATTTTAGCTCTCACTTGTATATTCACTCAACCACTGCAAAACACACATATTCAAATCCACATAGCTATTTTACTATAAACATCTCAGCCTCCAGCATGATTTTTTTTTAAGTACTGGCAAACATGGGTCAATTTAGCATTTCAAGCCATAGAAATGAGGTTAGGTATTTTTCAAGATGGAT
>VURO01004792.1:10544-30052 GCA_015108175.1 Pelvicachromis taeniatus | reverse complement strand
TACAAAAAAAAAAAACCACAAAACCACAACCACCCACACACCACACAAAACACCAACAACAAAAAAGAAAAAAAAAATAAATGTTGTAAAAAAAAAAAAAAGAAAAAGAAAAGAGAGAGATTTAGTAAGAGATTTGAATGATATGTGCCAAATGTCTCATCTCTACAACCAAAGAAGAAGAAGGAGCGCAAAAGACGCAAAAAGAGCTACCGTACAAGTAAAGAAGAGGAGGGGGTATCAGACAGAAGCATCAGGCTGTCGCAGTTCAAAAGGAGCACTTGCCAAACAACTAAAGAAGCAAACACCTTTTAGCAAAGCAAAGTGTCTTTTTTTTTCACTTTAGCCCCAAATGAACTTTAAAGCAGTGCAGTCATCTAATGACAATCTAAACCATTGCCCCCAGTGTTTCAGGTTTCACGACTTTGGAACTGCATATGGTGTGTTGCTCAAGGACAGGTTGTCTACAACTAAACCAAACTCCATTACACCAGTGGCTTCAAACCTACAAAGTTGTTAATGGTTAACATGAAAACAATCTGGTTCACCACATGAGTGTTAAACATAAAATGCGAGCTGTAATTCTGCAGTCGGCAGTGAGTGCGTCTTTGTCGTCTAACCAGTCTTATGAGCAGGAAAGTTCATCCATGAGGTGTGGCTTGAACTGTGTTTTCTAGTATATTCAAATGCAGTTTCTTATACTGTGAGATACTACCACTTAACTTGATTGTTTTTTAAGGACTGTATATATCTTGAGTTTTGACATAATCATTTATCTAATGACTCTAATAATAAATCACTAAGAAGGGCACAGACAAATGTTACGTAATTTGCCTCAACCAACACTAGTAAAGAAGAAACGCACAGTACTGACACACTTGACATTTAAGCCACAGCCAAAGTGAACTGTTAAGTGGTTACACATGGTAAGTGTAGTTTAAATGATGACATGCAAAGCCATAAATTTAAAGACGTATGTGGCATTGGCACAAGTGTTGCTATTAACTTGTGGTACCATAACAAATCAAAACATCTGGCATTAAAAAAAAAAAAAAAAGTATCACTTGTTTCCAGATTAGATTAGATTAGATAAAACTTTATTAATCCCTCAGGTGGGTTCCTCTGGGAAATTCAGTTACCAGTAGCACAACACCGAAACGAAACAAATATGAGCATAAATATAGCATATGTACACATATACACACATATAAATACAGAATATATAATAGGGATAAATAGGAAAATCAGTGAAACATTTCAAGTCTTTTGCACAGTGAAAAGCACTGCAGCTTAGTTGTTCCCGCCCTCATTTGTCCTCCTGTTTCCCCTCCCCCTCCCCACCAGTGAGGAGTTAAACAGTTTGATGGCGTGTGGGACAAAGGAGTGTTTAAGTCTGTTGGTCCTAGACTTGGGGAGAAGCAACCTGTCGCTGAGCAGACTCCTCTGGTTGTTTATGACCATATGCAGAGGATGCACAGCATCGTCCACAATGTCCAGCTGTAACACTGTCACGACTGTCCAGCTTACACACTTATACACACCCACTGATCCTTTAAGACCTGGTCTTAAATGGGTGTGAACAAAATTTGAGCAACATGCAAGCAGGCAGCCATGTTTTCACAGCAGTGTTTGCTCACATAGGTGGCAACTGGTATTCTGTGCTATCCTATCAGATTTTTAAAAATGCCCAAGGAGAGCGACAACATTGTTCTGTTCTTTTAACGTGTGCATTTCTTAGACCTGCACCTTCTGAAGTTTTCTGGGGGCTGCAGAGTCACAGCTTCACAGTGATAGAAAGCTCACGAGAGGCCAAGCATTAAGTATTGTTGCAATACTGAGGGACAGTTTATATATCAAAATCCAGAAATTACAATCCAGAAGTGTTTCTTCTGTATTTTTCCCTTGCACAGCCCTAGAGGCTACATTACACGCACAATGCAGATCTATTGCTTTATGATAGCAGCAGCTAATACAGCCTCTAGCTGATGGCCTCGGGCAGAGACGAGGACAGGCTGGCCACTTGTTTTTAACTCCAGACACCCAAGACTTTTCTCTGTAAAACTAGTCTGCAATCTCACTAGATGGTGACCTAAGTGACATCAATTAATGCAGATTTTTACCGAGCTCCCTCTGGAGCCGCAGCAGGCTGTATGCAGCTTGTTAAACATATGCAGTAGTTAACCTTAAAATCCATAAACACTCTTCCGTCTAAAAATGATGGCTTTACCTTATATGCCTTTGGTACGGCAACCAAAAGAGCCAATCAGCACAATACAGACTGCAGCGATGTCATTAAGTTTTAGTGAGCAGACGCCTACACACATTTCTCACCTGACAATAGCTCCAAGCATACAGTGGGAAAAATGTTGAACCAGGCAGAAGGTTGGGAACAGATAATTCAACAAATCATCCCTTACTGCATCTTTCCCAGTACTGAAGGAAGAACAATACATCAGGTTGTGCCCACTGGCACATTCTGTACCCAAAGATGCAGACGCTGGCTAAAGCTGAATTATGCAATAAAGTCTGTCAAGCTGAACATAACTGACCGCATTTAAGACAGTGTAAGATTTAAGCCGTCTCCAGTTTTGTCAGCGTTAACAGGGCAGTCGGTGAAGTCGATATAAGACTCGACATCATCACCGCGTTCCCGTGACTTTTGTTGCTAAATTTTAACACGGCTGATTTTGAAATGTAGGCTGAAACAGAGAGGAAAAGGCAGCACGGCCTTGCTTGAAGAATTATTTACCGACTCTGCTGAGTCACCACACAAACAGCGGGCAGACTGCATTAATCACAGTATTCCCATTTGATCTAGTATCTAAGATCAATTTCATTGTGAGTAATCAAATCTTTAAAAAGAAAAAGAAAACACTTTGGGAAACTATGCAACCACAGTTTCGCTCAAGAAAGCGTCTGTCATAGCTTTAAAATTAAAAAGGTAAGACGTGGCATGGCAGTTCTGTGGCTCTCTTCTTGGGTTTTATGCATTTTTATTTATAAAACACCCATCTATCTATACCTGACTCTGTCCTTGAGCATGTATACATGTCGGAGGTTTTGAGTTACTCGGGTATGTTTTACAGCACATCGGAAAAGGAAATAGGTCAGGCAGTGAGATGGTGGTAAATATAGTAAAGATAAGAGATCTAGATGTGACAATGCAGTAATTCTGCAGTTGCAAATGAACTAAAAGCACACATTTACAAAACCTGATTTGGTTTTTATTACATTTCAATATGCACACTTTTAAATTTAGAAACATTAAAGAGTTTTTGTAGATTTCAAATATTAACCACAACTTTAAGAAACCATAAAAGGACTGGATACATTTACTATCATCTTTATGATCAAGGCTGGACAGATACTAGTTGTGTTCGTGCAGATGTGTGCGGGTTTACCACCTACAACTACTTCTTGTGCTCTAACATTTTGAGTCTTGCAGATACGCGTAAAATTTCAGAATTCATATAAAAGGCAGTATTTTTTTGTGTCTTAGTAGAAGGTCGAGTCAGAAAACACTCTTCCATTTACTTGGGTCAAATGCCATATATTGAGAGCATCCTCGACCTACATGCTGGTAGTGAAGATATTTTAACACGTGCTAGTCATTATTAGTTAGTTCTTTCTTAATGTCATTCTAAACCAAGTAAAATATATGGATCCTGTTATTTATTCACAGTACACCACACAGTGAATTTGCCTGGAAGCTTAAACGCTTCTCACTAAGCTGAGAAGTTGAAGTGTTAGTGGCTTTAAGCAGCACTGACCAAAGCCTTGGAACCATTAATGAATCCCTTTGCTAAGAGAAGTTCACCTTTGGCTGTCTGTCACTTTTCTTTCCACCCACATCATGTACTGCTAATAGACAGTGTCTTAAACAAGACTGAATTACCGTATGAAATATGGACATTTAAATAATGTATGCATGTTCCCGGAAAATTTGACCTGTAGGTTAGGCAAAATACGCTCTTGGCGGTTTTCTCGTCCAATTAGCACTGAACATAAAAGCCCGAGTAAATATTGTTCAGGAAAGAGCTTTTAATACCAATAATAACTTCATTGTCAAACTGATGTCCTGCTCATCCGCCAGCAGTAGTTCTACAAAAGCCACACCGCACCTTTTTGCTGGTGAACCACTGAAATGTGACGCTGCTATGGATACTAGAACAGTTTCTTAGAAATATGGGTGCTTATGAGAGAAGGTCACAGGGCCACTCTGAGAGCACAGGCTACTCGTGTTTCCAGATCGGGACAATCTACAGCAGGGGTCATCAACTATATTTGTCAGAGGGCCAGAGTTTTACCAGACAGTCTCCTTGGGGGCCGGACCCCCAAGGAGAAAATCAAATCTAAATCTAATTTTGGCTTAACATTATGTTTAATGTTTATACTTCTTCCATTTCATTACAAAACTTAAGGCATTTGATTCAGGCTCCCATCACCTATACCACAGTCAGCCACTAGGAGTGATAGATATTTTGCCTCAACTCAGTTAGGCTAAGTCAACTTTATTTATAGAGCACTTTTAGTTGCTTTAAAAGTGTGGACCACTACTTTATTTTTGATCCTCATAATTTTGGATTTCCAGTCGCGGGCCGGATTGAACGGCTCAGCGGGCCGGATACGGCCCGCGGGCCGCCAGTTGATGGTCAGTGATCTACAGTTTAGATTTTTAAAGTCAAGGCAGTGAATGACATTCAGTCAAACTTAAACAAAGATAACTGTAATTTCTGGCTGAGACCTTCTCAGTTTCACCATCTCTTACTGCAGGAACAGAAAACAACCTTTCTTAGGTGGTAACCAACAATAGCTCACAGGCTTAATAATTAATACTTGATCTGATATTACACTAAAGCTGTCTAAAATATGCAGCTTTGATTTGTAAAAAGATGAAAAGCTGTTTGTTTTGTCTTAATAACATGTCAAACACGACGTTTTTGGATACTGTGTCCAAAATGAAAAATGGAGAAGGTCTCAGTTTATCCATTCATTATGATGAGGGGACATCACGTCGCTGATCCTAAGGTGGGCGTGGCCCAGAAACATGAGTCATTTTAGACTAGAGCAGCAGAAAGGCTGTCAGGTGTTAAATATACGAGGATCAAAGGTTACATTTTGCAGAGATGTATTAGTGCCTCTTCTTGTCGTGGACACGGCTCCTAAAGAGCCTGTCGGCAGCAGGTCAAACCTCAGGGTTTGGAACAGAACTGCGCGAGTATGAGCGACCAAACAGGAAACACTGAGGTAATGCTGATACCCAAGACTATAAATAAAAATAATAATAAACAAAAGCTGGCATATCAAGTTGTACAAAACTTACATCTCTGTCATATCTGGCGGAATGCATCTTCAAAGAAGGATCCAAGAGTCCTGCGGGATCGAGACAACCCTTTGTTGTTTCTTCTTGTATCTTGTTAGTTTGTTCCCCTTCACAAAAGTTCAGCACAGGTTCGGCTCTTGAAGCTGTCGCGTTCAGTAAAAAGTAAAGCAGCAAATCTTGTAGCTTTTTGACGATGAATCAAAGCTTCAGCACTCACTTCCTGAATCTCCGAGGGCCGGGAATGCTGAAACACCTGAAACCGACTTTTTTCCTCACACACCTATAACACAAGCCACGCCCCCAAACACCTGTACGCCCTGTCCCCACCCACAAAAGAAAGCGTGTTTCTAGTCACCTTATGTATAACAATTAAACTTATAGCCTCCCTGGAGTGCATACTAACATTTTGTAAAAAACCAGCTGCTTTTCTGTTTGGGGACTTGTTGTAAGAGGAAGCTTTTATTTCTTCATTTTCAAGACTTGTGTTCCCCCTGCTGACCATTTAGGGACGCTGCTGCCAAGTATTAAAACAATTAAAGCTGGTTTTTCATAAAAGTTTTTTACCATTCTGCATTCATGTGGACAGTTTATAGAGTATAAACTCCGCGTTGTATTATTTCAAAATACACTATGTTAGTTTATGTACTATGCTCAGCATACGGGCTTTAATTTAGAATGAATAAACTGAAGTTTTTGTGATGTTTTGCCATTCTGATAGTAATACTTTACAGTACTTTGATATTTCATGAGTCTATTTGTTTACTGATTGTTTACTGCTGTTGTAACAACAACAATAATAATAATAAGTACAAAAATTCAAGACCTTTACTACGACTTTTACGATAACAACATGGACACAAATGTGACTGACTGAATAGGTCTGTCTATCAATGATCAGTGAGGTTAGGGTCAGGTAAATGATTAGGAAAGACCATGAGAGCCAGCGCTGCACACTCTTCTTTGGTCTTAAGGTAGCTTGTGCAAAGTTTGGGCTCACTATCCTGCACGAGGTCTAGCATTTCTCTGAAGAATGGAGGAGAGTGGGTAAACTCCTAGCAGATTTTATAATGATAAAAATCCTCCCAGCATGTTTTGTTGTGCCTTTGATAAAATACATTATCATTCTCACTTCTGTTTTTGTGCTTACAGACAACCTGTTATTATCACATTTGTCAAACTTGGATTCATCATTTTAACTTAAAAATCTATTGAAACTCTGCATCAGCTTCCCAGTCCACAAGGCCCAAAGTTTGATCCTAAACATCATCATATTAATACTGACACATGGAATGATCTGCATGTTGCATCTTCGAAAACAATAAATGGAATCACTGAGACTCACATGGGAATATTGTGCTCAAGTTTACTGAACCTTACGTTTCTGGAGTCACATGTTCATAACTACACAGGTTTCCATCTTGACATTAGACATTCTCTCCTTCTACCTTCTTACAGGTCATTCAGGTAACACCACCCAATACTGCCTCTTCTGACATTACCAGTATAACCACACGTCATGTCCTGTATCACACTCACTTACTGTGTACATCTCCAATTAATAACATGAACTTAGGATGTAAATAATACTTGTTATGCATATATATATTTATATTTATAACAAACTATTTGTTACGATACCACATCTTCTATGTGCTGTTGTTGGTTCATCAGTCAGAAGAGAAGGTAAGTTATAACATACAAAGTTCTAAAGTGGAACAGATTGTTTGAAACAATGCAAACTATCCATTGCATTATCTGCACTTTTCATGCTGTGAACTCCGCTGACGCTACCTTTTCCTTTTGAGGCCCCGTTTTTAACCAGTCAGCATTCAGCTCATGTCGTCCCTGTCAGGCTATGCACCATAGGTCTTTTGAGGGACTACACGCAACCACATCTGCTTAGGTTGCATATCCACAATTCTTCACTCCGCATAGCCAAATACAAACAACCCGACACAACCATGGTACCATGTGTCCACCATGACATGCCAAATCTAACCTTATATAATCTTAAAAACATTCTTGGTGCTCTAATCATAGCAGAATTGTGAACCTGAAACCATAAAATTATGTTGGCCAAAAGTGTGCTTCGCAGAACATAATGTACGATCATGCATGACACATGACATAAACACAACTCTCTTTTAAATATTTGATACACAGTCTTTTTCTAACATTAAAGCAGATTTTAATTTTGAATCTATTGATGAGTATGGGTTTCTTCCATACATTCATATCCTTACATCAACATCCATTGACTAGAATCCAATATGGAATGGTGATAAGCACACTGTTGATGTCTAGCCAACTATCCGTGAAACACATTCAATTCAGTTTTATTTATATAGGTGCATTTGTTCAATGATACAGAGAAAACCCCGACAATCAGATGACCCCCTGTGAGCAAGCACTTGGCGACAGTGGGAAGGAAAAACTCAGTTTTAACAGGAAGAAGCCTCCAGCAGAACCAGGCTCAGGGAGGGGCAGCCTCTGCCGCGACAGGTTGGAGGTCAGGTGTTGGTGACAATAATTTATATCCTAAATTATTAATCAAAAGCCATAATATATTAGGTTGTACTCCTATCATGTGTTGCTACCTACCATCACGATATTGTTACAAACTATTCAAACCGCCTTGTGTCGTCCATTTTACATTCAGTGTTATTTTTCTGCTCATGATACACGATGACCCATTTCCATCACTGTCTCGGGAATCCGCTGAAAGAATATTGCTTCTCTCTTTGTCGAAGGGCAAACTCATTTGGCACTATAATTGAAATTGTCACTTCACTCCATCACATTTAAGCTATTTTTCTTCACAGAGGAAAGAATGAGGGAAGACAAAAAAGCAAGGAAGAGTCTTCTCACTATTCCCCAAAGAGACATTTTCCTCCACATTGAACATAAACAGATTTTCAGGCTTATGTAGAGAGCGCAAAGTCATGCCCACAGAGAGTGCTGCCAGCACCCATTGCTGTCTGCCTCCCTACAGACTACAGCTAAATCCTCGCACTAATCTCCAATTAAAATGGCGATAATAGGTGTTTGCCCAACTCAGTGCCCACCACTGCACCCCAGCTCCATCCTCCCTTCTTCCAACCTCACATCAAATCTGTCACAGGGAGACACACACACACACATATCTACAAAAACCCCGTCAGACTCTTTCCAAAGTGCCCAAAGGATTGACCTAGATTGAGGCCACTTCAAGAACTAATTTCTGCAAACACAAAGGAGGATTAGTGGAGATTAAGATGACAAGGTCTGAGGATTGAGTGGTAGCTGGCATAGGCCAATTATAATTACTGTTCGAACAAAAAGTGGACTGTGGCTAATCCATAGAGGGCTCGTGTTTGGACCTGCTCTGCTCCAAAATTGTTATTTAGCTCGTACTTTTGCCAGGAACTGTACCTTAAAAGCTCCACATGGACTACAGCACTGCTCTCCATGTCTCTTTCTACCGCCGAAATCTTCCAAAAACAGCACAAGCTCATTATTCATAAAGGATCAGCGATTAAATTCTGTGAAAGGATTCGAGTTGGGTTATATTCACAGTGTGACATTTCTTGCAAGGTTGTGCTAACTAAATGTTTCATCTTACTCCTTTCAGCCTCGTGATTCTGTTTGCCGTCGTGCATTGTTGTGGTCATGCTTCCAGACTATAAACAGGTTTCTGGCAAAGAGCAGCTTACCATGCTTAAGCCTTTAATTTCTCCTAACATATTCCATATGTGGATCTACTTTGCTGAAATACACATCTGCTCGGCCAGTGTGATTAAGCCTGATCACACATATATTTTCAAATACATCCAGTGTGCACTTTTAAAAGTGGGATTTTAAAAATTGTGATGAAAGTGGGACACTTAGTCCACTAAAGATCCATCCAGTGCTTTATGTTTATGTTGTTGCCATTGCTCTGCTCTGAAAAGATGGCTTTTTCATGTTGGTCCTTTTCTGCCCGTCTCCCTTTCTTTGCTTAGACCAAATGAGGCAAAATGCTAGAGAGGGAAACATGTTTTAAGGAGCCCACCCATAGCAAAGTTTGATGTGGCCACTAAAGCTGTCAGTAAAGCCGCGTGATAAAGCTCCTCCGAAATGCCAGACGCTTTTCATCGTTTCTGACACAGAGCTTTGGGTGTTTTGAAAAGTTTTCACAGCACATTGGGGCACTGGGGAGTTGGTGTGTGAGCGACTGTGGGCAGCAGAGTGTGTCTGTGGGTGTTTGGAAGCGTGCTCGAGCGCATGTGCGGTTTGCAGTGTTTATGTTCATGTGTGTGGTCCGGTGCAGAACAAAAGCGGACACTCATCAGCGGGGTTGGCGTGCGCAGAGCACATTCAGAGCGGGAAAGAGAGGCAGGCTTTCATCTTCACCCGTGCTTGTTGACACCCCAATGGGGACCACATGCCCGAGTCAAGCGAGGAATCCTTTTGTGCGATTAAGACTAAAAGTTTAGTTGTCCCCCACTGTTGGGGCCCTGAGATAAAGCTTCATAGCCCTCATCAGGGGGGCCAGTGGAAGCCAATGAGATCCCTCTAAGACACAGATAACAACCTAACACGAGGGGAGGCAAGCAACGGATAAAACAGTCAAAATCCTAACCAGCTGTCAGACGTCCTGCATTACTCTGCTAATTACAAACTCTGTGGGTCTCCAGATCCCCCCGCAACCGCTTTCAACACCCACGGCTGTCCCAGGCTCACCTCTGCTCCATCTGTAAGCCTGGCATTTAATTAAGGAGACTTTCCTAATTGTTGAGAAATGTTTCAAACCTGCAGTCTGACTTCAAGTGCTTATAAAAATGCCTGAGAAATTACAGTTCTACACACCGCTCACGCTCATTCATTAGCTGCGGCTAGGCGACCTTACATCAGCAAACATTCATTTATCAAGCTCAATGTGAGCATACCTCAGTAAACACTGCTTTCTGTTCTTCCAGCTATGTTTTCTTTTCATTGTTGTCTTGATATATATGCATTTTCCCCTCTTAGTCAGGTTGTTTTGGTTTGCAGATTAAGGTCTTAGCCCGGAGTTGTTTGTACAGACATGCCTGTCAGAGTAAAAGCAGAGCTGACCTTTATCTGACAGGTAGTTTCAAAGGATCAGGGAAAGTCTGTCCCCAGAGCACGGTGGGTAATAATGAGTTCAAATCATGTCTGTCCTTGAAGTCATTTGGTTCATCAGGAAATATAGAGGTGCACTGTTTTAAATGGCTGAGAGTAAACAGTTTTGAGCTACTTTTCGATTTGATGCCAATCTTACTTCACTTTAAATGCAGAGATAAACAGAAAATGCAAAACATTCTTCAAAGTGAAAATTGGGGGATTTCCACCATTTCGGATTGTGAGTCCTAAAATTAAGAAGCAATACTATCCCTTCACTCAAAAGACCTAATTCATTTTACCTCTAAACATGCCATGATACCCTAACCTCTTAGCCCAAACCTAACCATATATTACCTTACACTCAGTCTTCATACTCACATGTAATCAATTATGTCATGGGGTGTTGCTTTTGTCCCTAAAAAGAGAATGTAAATGATTTATTTAAAGAATGACATACACTCACCAGCCACTTTGTAACACACATCCCGCTAGTATCAGGTCCTACCTTCATTGTTGTGACAGATTCAGCAAGGTCTTGAAAACATTCCTTGTGATAGCATCATGCAGTAGTTTTAAGGCCTCAGTATACCATAGTAGTCACTTTGCATGCCAGTAATGTCAACACAGCAACATTCATTCATGCTCACTGTTAGGTACAGGTAGCCACTGACACTGAAGAGCAGTCAGAGATGGTATTCTGCATACCTTTGTTGTAAAGGGTGGTTAATTGAGTTACTGTTGCCTTCCTATCAGTTCAAAGAAGTCTGTTCATTCCCCCCTAAACTGATTATCCTGAATGATTTCTGCAAATATACATCTTGTCAGATTGACATAGGTCAACAGTGGCATGCCACCATACTTGTTCCCAATGTTGTCTGTTTGAAAAGGGCAGCCGACGAGGAGTAGAAGAAGAAAGCAGCGCACATTTCGACCCCACCGCCTGTGTTCTCTCCCTTAATTAGAAGGCAGGAGTTAATTGATTGTTTTGGCTTCTCATTCACGTCACAAGGGAATAATGTTTACAGACTTCAGCCTGAGCTATGGTACTTTAAAGTTAAGTGCTTTTACCCCATCAACCCATCTAAACCACTAGGCCCTTCTTCAGCTACCCCCTCCCCTCTCCTTAACCAACCTTAACCACACCCAAGTGAAAATTCATATAACAGCAGAAATTGCAGGGCAAATGCCTTTGAGCCACACTGATTAAAAGACCCACCAACCACATTTCAAAGACGACATAAACAATGTTAGGAGCACACTGCCTGCAGTAACTCACCCCAAACTGTTATTACATCTTATGAAGTAGTTCGGTATTTCTTCTTTCTGTGGTTTTCAGCACTGAGATAAGCCTGAGAAAGCTGAGGTAAGCTAAGTGGCCTTAAAAGCATCCCAGAGCGGTTAATAAGTATGTACTAATGACTCCCAAACACATCTTATCAACATAAAAAGGCTCGATAAAGCGCCAGCATAACCAGAGGGTGAAGTGGTGTTTTGATTCGTAGGCTCGTAAATCTGCAGCTGTCAGAAAAAAAGGAGAGTAGGTATTTATGACACTTGCAACATGCAGTTATTGAGCTGTGGTAGAAGCACAGTCTTATCTACGGCCTCACCTAAGTACAACTTCATCTCCTGATTGTGTCCTTTTCAAAACCGTTAAACCATTCCTAAAGAGCCTTGTGTTTTCACCATCTACGACATCTAAATTGCTTCTGTCTCACAGCTTTGAAGCAGCGGGATGTGTTTAAGATCTAGCAGAGGCGGATTTAAGAAGGGTCACGGGTGCTTCTGTCAAGCGATATGGTGTCTCAGTGACAATTCAGATAAGATTCCGATAGACTGGTTGCTCAGTTGTTCTCAAGCTCCTATGGGAGGTGCAAGGGAGTGTGTCATTACACATGATACATGTGTTCTGTCCCAGAAGGCATTTTCTCCCGTACACACTCACTGGAACAGCAGCAGCTGTGAAATGATTAATCTTCTGTAGCATCACAAACCACTCGATCCAATAACATTTTGAAAGTCTAGAAAAGGTGATTTCATTTCATCACGTGCAGGCATGTCAGCTGCTGGTATTCTCGGACTGGAAAATGACATTGTGTGGAGGATAGGTCCTGCTAAGACTTTGCCAAATATGGATTAGTTGGTGGTGTCACACTGAAAAATCCTAGTAATTTCTTACTCTAAATTTATATGTGCCATTTAGGGGATCAAAATGGACTGCTCAGCATTGTCATATCACAGAATAGAAGGTTTGGCCTTTCCTCCCACAGTTCAAAGATGTGCATGTTAAGTTAATACGTGATTCTAATAGGCTGTAGGTGTGGATGGGTGAGTGTGTGGTCGTTGTTCTCTCTGTGCTGGCCCTTTCACGTCCAGCCTTTTGCACTGTGTCAATTCAAATAAGCAGCTCCGGCAACTGACACCTCATGACCCTAAAGTTGCATAAGCGGTTAAAAAAATGGATGGATGGATCCCCTGACCTTTCCCTTTGCAGCACCGTGAGGCTGACATTTATGTTATTGAGTGAAATGTCTCAGTCAATAGATTTAACAATTTATGCCCCCTCCAGGTGAATTCTTATTTTTTGTCCAGTGATTTATGATGAAATAACTGGAAATATTAAACCTGCTATATGTTAACATTGAGACTCAACGTACCAGCCTTAACAATTGGTTTGAAGAATTGTCGTAAGTTATGTGCATTCTCACTAAGCAGCCAACAGTGGCGACTTAAAACGTTATACGAATGTGTAGCCAAAACTGTAAACCAGGGGTAACCATAAACTTGATTCATAATTATGTGTATTGTGTATACATCAGTTTATAAATGGGGCATTCTTCAAGTCAGATATCGGAATTTCTGAGTTCCCAGTCAGACTTTCATAATCAACTAATTGTTGATTCTGAAATGGCTACAGGTGCAAATGTGGTGGGTGAGTGGTTGTCTGTGTCAGTTTTGACACAAAGAAGCACTTTCAGGAAGGTAGAGCTCACTGTCTCTGGTGGTCAGTAACTGAACTTAGCACAAAGATAGAAAACAAGATGAAAATGCCAGCCTGCTTCTGTCCAAAAAATTGAATAAAATAAAATAAAAACACCGACAGCACCTCTGAAGCTCACTAAATAACACATTTAATTGTAGCCTAGTTGTAAAGTCTTCCAAATCTAACAAAAGGACAGCTCTTGCTGAACACTACTTTACTGAACACGTCACTTAACAACTTCTTCTTCCTGTGATCTTCTCTCATGTTACATTTACTGACAGGCACAACAATAACAGGCACATTCCCTTCTTTTTTTTTATGAAGCAATACTTTAACAAACTAAGTTTGCTGTCTAAATTCACACTTGGACTGAGAGGTGAACAAAACCAAGGTCAGTCATGTATTAGTAGCTCCCTTGTGTTCTTTTAATTACAGCACTTTTCTTAATGTCCTCATCTCACTTCAGGTGATGTAAAGCAGGAAATTAGCTTGTGGCTGCAAAGCACCATAATCAGCAGGATGTCTTTCCAGGGATACCCACAAAATTTGAAGGACAGGGTCAGTGGGACTATCCTTGGGGGAGGCTACATTAATGACACAAACGAGAGACAAAAGCGCAGGGCAAAAGATAAATAAATGAAAGAATAAGAAGCAGAGTCATTGTGGATTAGGAGAGACTTCCTCGGACTTATTTACTGCCCATCCATTTTCATTCTGCTTTCTCACAACAATACAAGGGCCATGCTGTGCAGGATAAATAAAACTAACAAAGATGTTTTAAACGGACTGGAATAAATTTGTTAAAACAAAAGCAAAAACAAACATGTAGACAAACGGCAATGAAGCCAAAACCCTAGCACATCTCCTTTCTGCAGTTAAAAGAAAGCCTTGATAAAGGTTAGAGGATGGTTTTGAAAGTCTTCTGTGATCTGAGCCTTGAAAGGCCTTTTCTTTAGCAGTTTATCATTTTTCTTTTTTTCCCCCTCCCCGTTATGTTATCTCCTGAGTCTGCATTGCAGTCTAGATAAGCAGCATCTGCTGAAGGGCTTTTGAAAGTAAATTAAACTTCGCTGAAGGACACAGAAAACAACAAGGTTCGAAAGAAATACCAAAACATTTCAATGTCGCCATTACATTTTTATGCAATCTAGAAAATGTAAGATAAAATGTCTAAAGGAAACCTGGTGTACTTGTGCTCTGAAGTTATTTCAGAGGGTACTTTAAAAATGTTTTTAATTTTTAAGTGAAAGATTAACTTTGTCGTGTGGATTTTTTTTCTTCTGTAAGCTTCATTTTGGGACATGTGACAGTGGCACACTGGCCCCTGACACAGTCCCCTTGCCTGAGGCAGACTGGTCTTCAGCTGCCTGCCTGAATGCTGATGTAACTCATAGGTCAGAGCGAGCACAGCCCAGTGGAAGGCTCTCTCATTTCAAAAACATTCCTGGCGTGATCACAGTGTCTGTCTGGGGTGGTTTAAACCAGCTCCACCCTGAATGGCATGAAAATCTCGTGGGTGGGCAAAACCAAAGAAGCTTCCAGCTTTGTGTCCATGTACCTGAACCTCCGCTCAGCTGATGAAATCCTCCGAAATCCTGAGGGAAAGGTTTCAGGTTGTGGATCTGTGTAGCGTTTGTGTAGTTCAGCAGTAATGTGACCCACAGTTTTAGATGAAAAACTACAGTGAATACTTACATGTTCTTTAATACTTTAATTTAGAAATATTTCAGGTCCGTATACAGCATACTCAACCATTAGTGTTTTTTCAGTCTGTGGCAGGGAAGCCAAACTCATTTTACCTCATGGGCCTCATACAGCACACTTTGCTCTTAAGCGGGCTGCACCAGTGAAATTACCGGTAGCACAGAGGGTCCTGTAATTATAAAATCATAAAATACTAAGGTTTCATTAATTTACAGAAAACGTCCTCTTTTTTAGTATGCTTTCTCTGTCTTGGTAGTAAATTTTATGAATTTATTACTTTCATGTAGTATAGATGGCAATGGGGGGGGTCTTTATCAATGGGAAAAACTGTAAAATTTGAAAAATACAGTTTAAAAAATCTATGCACTCCTTTCCAAAGCCATCCACTTGGATAACTGGGTCTTTGCCAGGTCGATTCTGGCCCGCCATATGCTTGACACTGCTGCTCTGTGACATGTCATCCTGACATTGTATTTGTGGCTTTAAATTGAAGAGAATATGCCCATTTAACTCTCAGGATCCTTCCCCCAACTGTGAGCATAGTACTAATCTGATATTGCATGCCGTAATTTCTTTGTACCATGGAGCTTTATTGTTTCTAAAGGCAATTAAAAACATAATTTGCCAAATGTTGGCCCTCATTTTTGGGCCATCTCACATACACAGTGCCACTGCTGGAAATACTCATTAGTGCATCACATGTGTACTCACAAACAACTCAAAAAAAGTCACCGACATAAAATGCACTCTGACTCATGCTTGAGAATAAAGTTAAAAACTACAGTGCCTGTCATCTTTGAGAAATTGAAGAATCTTATGACTTATGAATTGCTTGTTTTGGCCTTCTAATGCAGAATGAGTGAAATACAATGAAACCATATAGCCACATAATTATATTTAATTGTTCAGGAACACTTTTGAGCCACATCTCAACATTTTTACAAATAAATAAATAACACCTTTGATACTTTTTCATTCATGTTCCATATCATCTGCTGACACTTACAGCACGTGTGGTATAAAGACACGTGTAACAAATGTGCAGTTTTTATATTTTTTTTGTCTGTGTGCTCGTGTGTGTGTGTGCACATTACTGAGTCAAGGCTATTGCCTCCGTTGCCAGGCGACGGTGACATGTAGGTACATTGTTTTTATCCCACTCGGCCACACATACAGGCTGCCCACACAAAATCCTAGACTTTTAGTCTGTTCAAGTCAAGTTCTGCATAAGCTTAAAGCACCCAAAGGATTCACAGTGTTAAAGGGTCGAGCCACCCTCGGTATGGTCTGGGAGGCCCAGGGGGCTTTGGGGTAAGGCCGACATCCTGGCGGACAGGAAACCCAACTTCCTGTCTTGATTAATGAAGGGACTGTTGAGGCACAGAGGGGCCTCCCACACACAAAGCCCCCGCATTTAACCTTCAGTGTCAGCTTGATGTTGTTTGTTTCCCCCGGATCTCAGTGTGCTTGAGAAAAATATTCTTGTAATAAAAGTGAGAAAGATGCCGGTACAATTTTTCACAGCTTTATTTGTTTTTTTCCCAACATCTCAGCACACGCTGACACAGTCAGGAAAACACTTGTTTATTTCTCAAGCCACCATCCCTTCCCCCTCTCCTCCAGCGTATGGGCATATTTTTGCTTGCACGAGGGTCGGGGATCCAGTAGAACTGGTGTTTCTCAACCACATGTCACCGGTCAGGAGTTGTGTCAGGGCGAAGAATGTAAACAGTCAGCAGAGCTGAACTCCTTTGAGCTGGATAATGGGATGTTAAGACTTGTTACAAACCAGGGGACGTCCTAAAGCAGCAAGGACTTCACCACTGGTGAGTTGCTTTGCAATGCATTTCATTGGAATATAGGGGAGGGGATGTAAAAAGTGAGAGGGGGGAAGTCAGGGTTGGGGAGGTGCTTTTTAAGATTTCATGTTGTCTTCCAGCCCCCACAGTTGGCAGGGGAAAAAAAAGGTTGCTGTTGCCAAGGTGACTTGACAGAAAGAGGGAAAGTATCTGGCTGTTCTTGTGCAGGAAGCTCAGAAGCCAGGGGCATAGATAAGATGATTTCAGTCCCTCCTCCACAGAACAAAAGCCGTACGCATGATATACTGCCTTAAATACCTCAGGACGCTCTGGCTGCTGCGTTCACCCCAAAGCTGCCGAAATATGTGAAACATGCAGAAAGTCTCCTATGCTGTGCTGAAGCTGCCTTGCACCTTTTTAAATACACACCACCTCCACAGAAAAACAAGTAGATGGACAAATGGTTTTTGGCACTGAGAAGAAAGACACAAGACTTTACAGTCAAGAGGAAAAAACTCTCATGTTTATTTAGCCATGAATTTCACATTGTGAAAAAAATCACATGTACAAAATAATGCCATAAAAATAGAAATGAAAACTCTTACATGACAAAAGGAACTGATGCACACCGGCTTAATTTACATCAACACGTGAAGCGAGATAATGCGCCCGATTCTGAGCCGGCTGGATTTCCAGATAAAACAAGAGGCTAAAGAAGGAGGACAAAGAGCTGAAATAGGAAATGCCACTCAGCAATTAGGTGCAAATTGAAGGGACATTCATTACTCTCTTGTTGCTAGGGAAACTTGTGTTCGAAGGGAAAAGAAGTACTCCCATCTGATTGGCGGGGCCGGAGACTCCGTGTTCAGTGGTTGGATGAGGTCAGACTTATGGAGCCACAATGGGTTCCCTAGAAGTCCTTAAATTGCCAATAAAAGGGAACTTTTGGGTTGCTTGGGGCGCTGAAGCAGAATTTACTGGGCTGTTAATACACTGTTGATTTAATTTGACTGCACATGGAAGTTTAAAAAAAAAAAATTACATACATATTCCACCAAAACATTACCTCTTACATTGAAATTCAATGATACCATTAATATTCAACTGTAAAACGTCAATGTTCAGGTCACACAGACAGACACATAGACAAAAAACACTGATTATGCTGATTAATGTTACCAAGTGTTGCATATGAAAGTGTTTTATGAGACATATTTTGGTCTTGGGATACCTCTTTTTCTTTTCTGATTTTATGTGTATGAATGACACTATGGTGAAAAGCACTGTGGTGTCTGCCCTTAACAATGCACAGCTTACTGGAGTTCTTAACCTAATGATTACAAAGACTCATGAGAAGCCAAGTTAGCACATGTGACAGTCTTAAAGCTGTCACATTCTTAGCCATGTCAGGGTTACTCTCCCTTGTTGGTACTGGGTCAAATACTGCACCGATCTCACAGCCTTTTCTGTTTTATGGTTCATCTAACCCATTTCATTTGGTCTCTTATTTAGGCTGATTTAAGGCAAGTTTGGACCCAGATTAGAGCTTAAAGAGAATTAAAACAACATTTCTTTCAAAGCCATTCGGTCTTCTATAGCGTAAGGGACTCTATAGTCTTGCTAATGACTGCTTTACATCATCCGTAGTGTGAGTCATTCTTCCTCTTGCATCCATGAAACCCTGGAAGAGGTTTCTCTTAAAAGAACCAAGTACCTCACACGAAAACCTGGACTGTGCAAAATACAGCCACCCACCCCAACCGCGATCAAATTAAAACACAAAAACCGGCCATGCACAACATAACCCAAACATACATTCACGTAATGAACACAGGCAGAGAAGAAAATAAATACGATTAAAACATCTTAACAAGAGTATTCATTGCCATATAAATTAAGACTACATTGCAGCAAGTTTAAGAAGAAACTGATAACTTCTCAGTTTGCGTTTAAGGTGTCGAGAGTCCATGCCAGTTTTTTTGTTTGTTTTTTAAGCGAATCACCACGAACATGCTCAAAAAAGGGTTCAACTCAGGTGAGCGAGCCGCTGCTTTTGTCAGAAGCAAAGCCAGTCTTTTACAGCATGAAGTGTTACGGCGTTCCTTCCGAGCCTGCCGAAATCCGCCCACCCGTGGGTTGGTTCAGCGAGCGTCACATGCAAACGTGTAAGGTCATGACCTCAAGCCACCTTCACCCACCACGCTATGCACAGATCTACCCCTCTAACCTCTTCTACCTCAGCTGGTGTTGGTCATCAAAACCTCACAAACCAGGCAGTGACAGGGCACTTCCTGGTTTGTTTCTGTGTCACAGCTGTTAGACGCACAAGTCTGAAACGACGCAAAAGAAGATACAAACAGAAGAGCTTATTAGAGGACTGAAGGGGTGTTTGTTCCTTCATTCTGCCTTTTATAAATCATCTACGTTCAGTCAAACTTTAACCTATCATTGTGTTCCACCTCCAGCAATCTAAACAGAGCTTCCGTCATGCTATGCATTTTTTTTCTTCTATTTCTCTTAATATTTAAAAACAACAATAAATTCTTCACAAGTGTTTCATGACTGAACGGGGGAGGGGGGGGGGGGGGGGCATGAGGGA
>VURO01004792.1:0-10524 GCA_015108175.1 Pelvicachromis taeniatus | reverse complement strand
GTGATATGTTTTCAGCACGCCAATGGCAGCATGACAGCACAAGTGTAAAATGCCCCACGCATGGTGGGAGTTTGTGCCAAGCAGCAGTTTGTTTGGTTTGTTTGCGTGAACTTCCTTTTACTGTACGCCTCAGCTTCCATCTCACAAAATGAGAGATGGCATCGTTCTAGTGAAAGCGTCCATCTGTACATGCCTCTGATTTTTTTCTTCTTTCTTTTTTTGCCTCTTTGCAACATCAAAATGAATGCGGGCGTTTGTACATCACTGCTCAGTGTGTCTTTTGGAGGAAAAGAATGTGTGCTTCTTCACAGTTGGGAGACCAGTAGATGATGCAAAACAGGGAAATCTAAGGGAGAGAGAAAAGAAAGACTCATTAGGCAGGCTAATAAGGTGAAAATGCCTGAAAGCAAACAGCGCTAAACAGTTTAAAGGTGACTTTTTAATTATTCAAAACAGTACAGACGATGAATTAGGAATAAAAGATTTTTTTTCTATCTAAAGAGTCAGATTGCATGAAATAAAAACAAACACCTGTCTAGTGACTGTATCCCTGCTGTTGACTCAGCTTTTTGGAGACGTGTATTTGTGTTTACATGAGCAGTATTGGATTGTATTTAATTCACTTAATAAACACTACAGACATGAGTGATGAACATGATCTAAACAACAATTTCGGAGTATGAACAGTCCATAGGTTGTGTTTTACTGCAGAATCAGTGAATTAACTTCAGAGTCGGTGAATGTATTGCTGGGAACGTGAGCGTGCCTCACATGTTGGGTAAAAGTTGTTCTCTGTTAACAGTGTTGAATTAAATTCCATTTTATATATACAAATCACAACAATAGTCGCCTCAAGGTGTTATATACTGTAAGGTAAGGACGCTACAATAATACAGAGAAAACCACAACAGTCAGACAACCCTCTATGAGCAAGCACTTGGCAACAGTGGGAAGGAAAAACTCCCTTTCAACAGGAAGAAATGTCTGGCAGAACCAGGTTCATGGAGGAGCAGCCATGTGCCATGACAGGATCCAAGACATGCAGAGGAAGAGATAATAATAACTCGTGATTAAATGCAAAGTAGTGCATAAACACATAAAGCGTGAAAAGAGGTGAGTGTGCATGTGAGTATATGTCTGTGTTACACTCTCTCGTATGGGTAGTGCTGTTGTGTACCTTCAAATCCAGAAACCTATTTAAGTACTGGACTCCTGTTCAAAATTATTAGCAGTCTGAATACTGGAGTCCTGAGTTTTGTTTTATTCGCAGAGATTAACTCAGATATGCTCAAGTATTTAAAGCAGTTGGATACTGTGTGATCTCCATTTGTGTACTTTTATGTTAATAGTTTGTTGTTTGAAGCCTGATTACTCTGACATGTTCTAAAAGATGGGATTATTAGCTTAGCTAGGTTAGTTTAGCTTACCTTAGCTTAGTAACTAGTGATGGAAAATTGAGAAAAAGCTAGCATGGCTTCATCTGATGCTACCAAAACCTAACAACCATTATATTTGCTTCACCCATACAAAGTCTGATTCTGTTATGCCTCACATTAGGCATTTTGGCGGTAATTCCTCAGCCATTTTTCCCTGCTAACAGCTTTCTGAGAAAATAAAAAAAGAACTCAAAGAGGAGTTAGGAATTTTCCCCTGGGAGAAAAAGACTACAAACTTCCTTTTTCCCCTCACAGCTACAATCTCCTCCTGTGAGGTCTAACATCCTTCATTCTCCTTTTATTCCTAAACAGTCAGCCTTCTTTTCCATTCCTCCACATTTCATCTTTTCACCGCGTTCATTGAGTAGACTGTCAGTTGCCATGACAGGCAGACACACACACAAAAAAACAAATTCTCTATTAAATTAGTGGCAGGGTTATTCACTTCACTGAGCATTGTATTGCACTGGCTTACAGATAGTTCAGGCCTTCAGTCTCCCTTTCAGAGAGAAGTCACCCAAAAAAATAAATAAATAATACAACATTTTTCATCCAGTAAAGAAGAGGAACATCACAGCTTTATAGCAGCGATGCCACTCCGGGCAGTTTCCTGGGATTATCAAGTGGGACACAGTCTGTATATGTCAGTACTTTGCATTCATACCTGCTAGCCATTTCAGAAAAAAACTGAGAAAAATGAAAGACTGTCTGCAAGGCTATGTGTGCGTGGGCATCGGAGTAGGTTGCAGTGATTGTCTGATGTGATGTGATCATGACCCTGCAGCCTGCAGTGCACAGAAAGATCAGGTTAGCCAGCTCACTACCCATGCTCCACATACGTCCAGCCTATTTACCATCAGAGCTGGAGATCTGAGTTAAATATAAGACCAGGAAGCCACAGACGGAAGCGGAAGAGACCGCAAATTTTCAGAGCGAGGCCACTACTATCAAGGATGGTGTGTGTTTGAGTGGGCTGAAGGGGTAGGTCTCATGCCGTCTAGCTTTAGAACGCCTCCTCCTCGCTTCCCTCGCTGCCACTTCTCGCAGACGCCTCATCTTGTAGCTGATGATGAATGGTTTCCGACACTGCGTGAGTCGCCGGCCACCTCCCTCTCACCCAGTGTAAAGACCATAACCTCATCAAAGGAAGGCGACTGAGAGTGGATTATCCACACTGGGGTGTTGCAGCCTGCTGGTGTGGAGCTTGTCTAATTGGCAGACCCCCTTTTCCCTCTTAGAGAGATTTCCCCCACAGGAGCAATAAAAGTATCCTATTCTCTTTCAATTACCCTCTTTGTCCTTCGGCCCATCCCTGCAGCCACATAACTCATTTAACTAAAGCACACAAGCCCTATCAATCCCCCACTGATCTGCCCTCCACTCCACTTATCTTGCCAGTGTAACTCTTATTGTGAAAATCTAAAAGCCTAAGAGAGCGAAAAATTGCATCGCATTACAGGCCTGAATTCTTTTTAACTTTAAATTTGTGATACTTCAAACTAAATGCAAGTCACATAAACATACATCTATATGGGGGTAAAACATTAATAATGCAATTCAATATTGAGTGTTTATATCATACTACCAAAAACTGTCAAACCCTTCAAAGAGTGCTTTAAAGAATCACTCTAGAAGTAGTAGTCTAAACACTGTCAGATTTGTGATGGAGAGTTTTTAAAAAAGGATCAAATTGTATGATTTCTCTTGGGAAAACCTGACCCCTGGACTGCCCTAGATCAAACACACATGCTGGCAGAGCTTTCAAAGAGTCAGGTGAGTTATAGAACTGGCTAACATAGCTTAAGGTGTTAGTCTTAAACAGAAGGGAAGTGTACTGCTGAGGGGCCTTTTTTATTTCTAGTTACATTTCCAGTTACTTGAGGCAATTTATTGGATTTTTTGCAGGTTCAACTGAAACAAAAAAAAAAACCCACTTCATACAACTGTTCTCATATATCGCATAAGTACTCCAGTACTCCACAAGGCATCAGGACAATGATCTTACCTAATGGAAAGGGTGCATGTAGAGGGTTCTGAACTCAAGCAGGTAGGTGTTTCCAGGTGCTGACGAAAGCAGTAGGAATGAGTGAGTATGGCACTGTAGTTATGCTGTTCCACGCATCCAAAGTGGGGTCATAGCAGTCCAGAGTTTTACACCGCTGTGTGCCAAAGTACCCACCCACCACATAGAGTTTGTTCCCTGATGCCACAGCCTGGCAGCTCATCCTCTTGGCTGTAACATCGCCCACTTTTGTCCACTGGTAGCTCTCGCTGCTGAACTTGTATGCCGAGCATGCTGAGAACTCTGTATCTCCGCCCATGACGAAGATCTGGTTTCCCAGGACAGCAGCAGCTGTGTAGCGCCATGGCTGAGGGCAGGATGCAGGCACGGTCCATCGGTTCTCCTGCGGATCGTAGCACTGCACCTTGGGCAGCTTGTCGTGGGTGACGCTGGTTCCTCCGAAAGCAAAGAGTTTGAGTTTGACGCTAACTACTGCTGCATTGCTCACACCCTCTCTCAGAGGAGCTACCATTGTCCACTTGTTTGCCACGGGGTCAAACTGCTCCACCTGTTTGAGAGACACTGATGGAGACGCTGGAAGGCAGCCTGTAGCTGCGGTGTGACCTCCTACGACGTAGAGACAGTGTTTCAGCTCTGCAGACCCATGGCCAAACCTGGCAATCAGCATGGGGGCCGCCTTTGACCATTCCTCGTGGACAGTGTCATAGACCCAAACATCTTTGGACACGCCATTCTCTGAGCCTCTACCACCAGTGATGTACACCTTACAACCAATTGCACAGGCACTGAACTCCTTCCGTGGACTGGGGATGTCAGCCTTTGGGATGATCTCTTTGGCTTTCTGGTCCACAAGGTACAACTTGTCACACATGAAAGTCTGGCCACCCAAAAGAAATAGGGCATGACTGGTTTTTCTTGGTCGAGCACATGGGCTGTTAACAACACCATCGTTCTGCAGGATTTTCAGCTTACAGCGGATAGCTTCATCCACCAACTCCTTGCTCTTGGCCTGGGAGTTAATCAGCTCTTCGGTTGAGACGTTCTCCATTAAAAAGATGGCGGGCAACAGCGCAAGGCGAACCGTTCTTAGGAGCTCCGGGAGATGGCAGTGCCTTCTTTCCAAGTCATAGTTGATCCAGTTAAGAGCAGCTTCGTAAACCAGTCTCTCGTCTTCTGTCTCTAGCTCCTCGTGCGATAAAAGCTGCACCACCATATCTTTGGGCAGTTGGAGGAAGTCCTCCGTCTTGCAAATAGCAGGAAAGTTGCTGAGGCACATGCCCCAGGAGAGCTCTGACAGCTTGGTACACTGATGGGCATCTGACAACAGAAGCATGCCAAGGCAGTTGGACGGGTGAAGGTTTCTCTCTAAGAATTCTGCGCAGGCATCCCGGATGTCCTGGAACTCCAGCATGTCTCCAGCCTCCAACAGCGACTCTGCATTCTCCTCATTGATGACCACCCGTGATGAGTAAGCATAATCCAGCAGGAGCTCCAAAACCTCCGGGTGGATCGAGTCACGGAAGTCAACCTCACTGGCCTGACTTTCCCTCAGGCCACCGCTGAACATGGCCTCAAAGTAGCGACTGCAGGCAGCCAGCACAGCGCGGTGGCAAGGAAAGGAGCGGCTGCCAGCATGGAGCAAGACGTCGGTGAAAAGCCTTTGCTGCCGCAGCGAGTTGAGGTGCATGAGGACGCTGTCGGCATAGGAGGACTTGTGAAAAAGGTAGATGTTCATGGAGCCAGTGCTGGCTCGCGATTTTCGGTTCTCATGGACGCACACGGACATTTTCATTGAATCCTGAAATGAGAGACAAAAAGATAAAGCTCTCATCAATGCACTGCACATGTGAAGCCCACTACACATAATTATTATTCACCAATTCAGCGTTTCCCACAACGCGTATCTTCCAAAATCTTCAAATAGTTTATAATATGGAAATTTTCTTAACCTTTTAAACAAATCCACTAAAATGTAAAGCTGGATGCAATTTATGTTGTGAAATGGGACACATAAAAACTATTAATCAGGAGCTTTACAGCACAAACAAACTGTTTGTGCCCTACAATTAGTCATAAAAATGTAGGTTTAGTGAAGTGAATACAGTGGATGCACTATGTGGTGATGGTGATGCTGAAATACATTACATTGTAATTACATTGTTGGGCACTGATATCCACAATGAGATAAAAAAAAAACATAAAATGTTTTGTAGCAGGAGGAATCTGAATACCCCCAAGAGAAAGGTATTCAGAAAGAGATCCAGTGATTAGAAATTACAAAACAGCATAGATCTGAGGGTTATGAAGGTCGAGTAGCTAACAATTGTCTTCTTGCAGCGACTGCAAGGCCTTGCAGCTCTGAGCAATGCTAATCCTCCTCTTTCAGAGATGCCACGATTAACAATGAAGTTTCCCTTTGCAGAGGATTCTTAATGAAAAGGGGAAAAGAAAGAGACTGTGGGGCTCTTTTAAGCCTCTGAGAAATGCACACTCTCCTCCCAGAAAATCACAGCTCCCATCTTCACTGTCCTCGCCCTGTGCTCGCTCACAGCTCACTTTTATTCCAACCAATTTCTAGACATGTCAAGTGCCTTCTGCACTCTATTTACAGAGGGACCAAGTCCCTGTCTGACCCAGTAAATCCACAGCTGACAGACATTTTAACTTGTCAGCCTGCCCCTAAGTCTATCGGTCTTGATAGAATTTGATAGAAGGCTGGTTAATCTGAAGCGTAAGGGTAGGTTTTAGTACAAAAACAAGACTGGGCTTGGTTCAAATGGTTTTGTAATTTCATTCTTGACTCCAAATAGCTTCACAATCTGACAGCTACTGTGAATTAAAAAAACATCAATAAAATGCTTCAAAAGAAGAAACAGACCTCCATTTATATTGTAGGTATGAAACTGATGTAGACGTTTAATAAAAAAAACTGCATTTCTGTGGCGGTTCAGTGCTTAAAGGAAGTCATAGAGCAACACACACACATTTTTTTTTGACACTTTTCTGCATTTCAAAGCCTCTCCCAAAGCGAAATCTATTCTAGCTGAAAGGGGTCAAGCTCTGTCAGTGAGCAAATGTTTTACAAACCTACAGGTGGCGAGCATTTGATGTTCGGATGATAGGGTTTTCACTTCAAGAGTGAAAGAGTTCAAAAGTTCCTGGCTGTCATAAATGACTCCTCTTCAAAAAAGAATAAGAAAAGAAAAAAAAAGCTACAGAGAGCTGAGGACAGTTTCCATTTTCCCTGAGTTGCATCATCTGTTCCAAAATCCTCAGAATGCAGTCTCATGAATAGGAAATCAAGCCCAATCCCTGCAGGTATAAATATAAGTCCAGTGGGGATTTCTGTTGAGCAGTGGCACTCATACCTTGGGCTTAATATCTCAATGCATACTGAATGAACAGCTACGAATTTTTTGTTAATTTTTTTTGGCATTCAGGGTGCTCAGAGGATTAATCCTAATGATTCCAGAATCATTAGGATAGAATCATAGGCTTAGACCCTTTGAACATGTTCGCACAGGGATGTCGGCACACATCTCAAAGGACAGAGATGCCTGTGCACAGCCTTTCCATGTCTTTGTATTAAAAGGAAGAATCTTATTTATCACAAGTTAATGAAACCCAAAACCAACCGCCACCAGTTGAACGTGATTTACTGCATTCCTGCAGTGACAAAACTGGCAACCTGTCAAGTCCTGGCCTCGGGCTCATCTGTAAGGAGCACATCCTCACCTAATCTCCCCGCACACGTCACCTGCTACACACACACGCGCACACACTGCAGCTCAGGGTTTCTAACTGGAGGCTGTAAGTGGCTTGATTTGAATATGTGATCCTAATAAGTCAGGCGCTAAAATGAAGAGGTTTCACACTTGTTAATCATTGGCATGTTAATAAATAGAACCATTGGTACTCTCAGGCACTGGAGCTGGCAGATAAACACTTCCCTTAGTCCAATAATTTAGCTTCATACTTGGTAGCAAAACGATTACAAGCTAATTATATTCTACCAGTAAATGATAGACACTTAGCTGAGCTGCTAACTGTATCTGTTCTTTTGCCAAACACATTATTTAGTGGCAATAAAATAGCAAAGCACAACACACAGCTTTTCCATTTTAATCTCACTGCAACGCAGTCAATCCTCCAAACAACACTTCTGCCCCACACAATTACCAAAGGTGATTCATTTGCACAATCTTCCACAATTTTCCCTGTTGTCAAACGAAAGTGCTCACTCACGCCTGCATACTGGGTAGTGCGGGAAAGGTGAACAATGAAAAGAGCAGTAAACCACATGCCTGAACTATTTGCATATTAAAGGGTAAAGCCTGGATTACCAGCTCAAGCAGCTGGTCCCGAAACCCGCCTGTGACATATACAAGCACAGCTAGATTCAAAATAGAAATAAATAAAACAAACCTCAAAAAAAGTTTAATGCAAATCTTACACAATGCAATAAGAAAAAGTAACTGAAAAATGCACTTACACTTGAAAGTGTTGTTGTTGCTTCCTGATTATAAGCTTAAACTTAGACTAACTTCTAAAAAAGAAGGATTTTTCTCCTTTTTTTTATCTTAATCACTGACTACAGAGGAAACTGGATAACTCATATAATTGTTTAAATTTGCTTTACCGTTCATTACTTTAATCTCATCATCCACAGGACACTGGCACAGGGTGCATTCAAACATGAGTGCGACTGTAAAAATTCCTGACAGCTGTCTGGAAACTGTAAATTACATGGAAGTTACAAGCGGAACGCAAAAGGAGAACTATTTCAAAGCTAGGAATAAACTGACAAACACATCTTATTCCTGATCTAAATGAAAAAAAACTCCTGGACTTTTCAGTCACATGTGCATTTATCATAAGATTACAGGAAAATATGATCAATTTCACCGTAAAAGTAAAAATAATAATAATAATATGCAAATGACAACATTTACATAACATGTTGGTGAAAAATTATCAAGAACCACACTTCCCTCTTTGGTGACTCAAGTTTTTCATACCAGAATTTATCTGATTATCTGACATATCTGACTTTATTTCTTTACACAACATTCTTCCTCCTACTTATTCATAGCTTTATGACACAGTAGCAGAGAATTTTAGGTTAATGGCACCTTCTTAACATAACCTAGAAAGAGGTTCAACCTCAAGTAGTTTAAGTCCCCACCCCGCCTCCATTGAAACCAAATTGGTGAGAAAATTCCTGAAGGTTTTGTACTGTTGGTCAGAAAGAACAAAAGACATTGCTGAGTACTATGGAGTTCTGCTGTGCCATTAATCTTTCTATTTCTTATACAAATCTGTAATTTTTATAGTAAATTTTTACAGACAGTGCAGCGAAAGAGTCAGACCTGAAAAGGCGGTGCCCAATTTACCCCAAATGTCTGTATAATGCAGGCTAATTTCAAACACAAACCCTTTGATGACCATTAAAACAAGTGACAGCTTGGGTATAATAAAGCAAATATCTCTGTTTCACAAGTTAATACAAACAACTAGACTAGAATAATAATTTGTCATAGCTTATCAGCATATGTGGTTTACACGCTGCTCTGGAGGACTTCCCTGATTACCCTCTATTATAATACCACAGTCAGTACACCAAAGGGTCCAGACAGGAAGAAATGCCAGCAGTGCTACAATGTGTGGTTGGCTGGGTGGCTGAGAGAGAGGGAGCGAGAGAGAGATGTCTTCCTCATCCCACCCCTCACAGAAACCAGATCAACACACGGAGCACACAGCCCAGAAAGCCCACACTACACGCCTCACTCAGAAGGCACACAGTTAAAGGACATGTACTTGCAGCCACTGGACTCCAGCCAGGGCCTGGCTGACTACAGCCTGTTTAAAAATCATTGCCAGGTGTTCACAGTCAACCATGGACTCAGGAAGAGGGATGGGAGGGGAGTCACTTCAAAAGTAAACACCGGGGCTTATGTGGAACTCGTTCTGTACATCTGCCACTCGGTGAGTGGGGGGCGGTAATTGAAGCAAGATGCAAAACAAGAGGAAAGAGCAGCGAGCTATGGATCTGTTCGCCTGCTTCACTGTTGGTCGGAATCGAAATGTACGGTCTCAAGTCTAAATGTGCACAAACAAACGCCGTACAAAATAAATAAATAAAACGAATTAAAATAAATGAAAATCATTGCTTTGTAACGCCGAGAAGAGCGTGTCACACCTGACGTCGCATTTAAAACACGCAAAACATCTCCAGCATGCACAGCTCAGGATATGAATGCAGACGACCGAGAAGAGATCAGCAATCAATAAATCAATAAAATGAACCTGAACGTGATCAGCGAATGTAAACATTGTTGCGCTTCCTAATGCTCCAACCTGGAGTTTTCCGTCATCGTGAGCTCAGAAGGGGGATGCATTCGTAGTTACTATCAAACAGTCGAGCGACACGCTTTAACATGATGTAGGGAGGTGGTTTAGTATTATTGTCATAATAATAATAATAATATGTTTTGTTTTTACCTCTTTGGGTGAAAGCAGGAGTTCAATTGTGCCCGGAGTTTCCCTCGAACATGCCACTTCTACAAGAGCCACGATGCAAGCCTTACGCTCGGGGAGTGCAACTCCTTGGGGTTTATATCCGAAAGGCTCACGGAATACTCAGTCGAGATCCACGCCGACTGTGGGTTACAGGGAGTTTTCCCGGGCTTCTATTGACCTCTGTATAGCCGGGTATCAATAGATGGTTGCTGTGATGTGAAAGATGAGCGGAGATGTTTGGAGGAGCTCCTCCAACGATGCCACTGCTGCTGTGTGACTGAAGCCTATGTGTCCTCCTCCTCCTCCTGCGCTCTCTCGCTGAAACACGTGGGTGTGTCCACAGTGGGAACAGGGAGGACCGCCACCTCGCGAAACCGAGTGAGGGAAAGAGAACAGCCACCATCCCACGGCAGAAGATAATTACCAAGAAATCCCTAAAGATTAGTTCTGTTAAAGTTTTCTTTTTTCAAAATAAAAGGACTTTCTGGCCGTTCAGACACTTAATAAAGCATGCATTAGCATGCAACTGAAAGGCTTAGAGAGAAA
>VURO01004791.1:4935-22177 GCA_015108175.1 Pelvicachromis taeniatus | reverse complement strand
TGTTGATGACACAGCTGTCTTGGTAAACAGGAGGGAAGGGAAATGAATTCTTTCTCAGATGTGTCAGTTGACGTGGAAATAAAAAATTAGATATTCAGACGCCGATCACCGGACTGACGCCTTTTCTTGACGTGAAAGGTCTTCCATTTTTTTGGATGGGGGGGGATCGAGCGCACTGTACTACCGAGGATCGCTGTAGACTGGCCGGTACGAGATCTTATTGAAAAACAATATGCAATTCAATGCGACGTTAAAATGCTCCCCAGTCGACGCCATCCTTGTGTCTGTGTTTCTTTCAAAATCATCCGCAAAAGAAACACGCTCTCAAATGCCTGGATGAACAGAAAGAATTAAAAAAAAACGTCAAAACAAAAAAATGCGCAGATGTCAGCGCGCTGTGCTGGTTCAAGCGCTGGGCATCCTCACTGAGCATTTGCATCCATATTAATATTCATACAGTACTTCCTGAGAGCAACCCAGTGGTTGTTTTGAGAAGGGGAAAAAAAAACATCCAATGTGCCGCTGATTCCTGTTATCCTGCTATTTATCTCTCAGTGAGAGTGAAAGCCACAGAAACTGCTCATATTAACAGGACACTCATTAAATATTCTTACTTTTTTTTTAAGGCTTTTGTGCAAACAACAATAAGCCTTTTTATTTCACCAGAGTGCTGTGATGTGCAAAAACAAAGTCAGGCTGCTATATAAAAACATTGTAGGAGGATCGCGGTGATGTAATGGGGGATAAAATACTATTAAGTATAAAATAAGCTCGCCAAAAAGCCCGCGCTGAGTACCACAAAGTAGGCTAAGCCGTCATAGGAATATTAACATTTTTGTATTAACTGCCTCCAGATGACCATGCAGTGAAAGCAAAGATGAATATTAGAAGGCATTATAATATTAAATGTGAAAATGCTCAATGTTGTGTGCAGAATCTATTTTCTTCATATGTCCCAGTGATATAATCAACCACTGGCATTTTCTTTTCTTTTTTTCTTTTTTTTTTTTTGAAGGTGGGTGTCACATGACCAACTAGCCAACACATGGCCTGTGTGAGGCTGACACGCCCCCTAAAGTCAACGGGAGACTATATGGGTGACTGGGTTGGAGCTAAAAGTGAATCTTTCAGATATCGAGATTAGGAGCGCTCCCTCCTGAGAAACACGCTGTGATCATGTGTATCAGTGGAATCTTTGGACTGCCACAAGTGGAGCCGTGAATCCAAAGTCCACGTTTAGTTTTGATTAAAACTTTTTTAGATATTGATCAAAGTCACTTAAGGAATGCATTTAACGTTTATGTCATATGCATCTATCATTTGGAGCCTAAAGATGATCTGCTGGGACAAAATCTGGTGTTAGGCCATATACGATTAATCTAACTTAACTTAAATGCACATACATGCTTACCCTATACATCAACACACCTTCAAATGACACATTCCTTAAAAGTCGTGTCCATAACTAACAGATTATTATCACTGTTATTAGCAGTGGTATTGCATCATTCGCAGCATAGGTTCAAAGGCCTAACCAGAAGACAAGCCAAGCCTTTAATGTGCAGTAAACAGGACATGAAACAAAATAATCAAATCTGTTTAAATGGCATGGTGCTGAGCCTGGACTGGCCAGTGCAGCAGCAGCGGACAGAAACTTCTCCACTGCACAGGATATATAAAGTCAGTGAAATACAGACGGACCCGGTGGGACTTTAGCGCTTTATAAGATTAAGGATCAGAGCAGTTGAGTGGTGTTTAGTGTTATGAGAAGCGGTGTGGCAGTATATTTACAGTACTTCAAACGTCTGCTTTATGTTTCGTATTCATGTTGTTTTGTTCATGGAAGCTGATGGAGAAATCTGCCACTTTAGAAAGTCAGATTTTAAAAAATTGCTCTTGTTATTCAAACTTTTCTAAATGAAGTATAAGATTTAGCAGTCTAAGGAGCTTTTTCACAGCCACTTGACTTTTTTCAAGTCAAGTGGCTGTGAAGCTGCATGAGAGGATTCCTGGAAATAGCACCAGCTAACAAGACTGACATGTAATCCTGATGATCACCAGAGTGACCAAAGACAAAAAGGACAAAATGAAATGAAATCACTGTATGTAAAAGTACAAAGATTAAATAAGATTAAATATTATTAAAGTTTGCTGTGTTTATCTCTGACATAAGTTGCTTGTGTCACAAAGTATTGGGTGAGTGGAGCTGTTATCAGCAGCTGCACACAGTCTGATCAAAGTGCATAGTGCTGATCTGCGGGGAAGCAACAAATCTGCATTCATTCATATAACTTTGGAAAAAACTCGACTAAGGTAATATTCAACATTTTGTGGTACTTTGCAGCATAAAAGTTGTTTTAGGTTTTCTTGTTTCGTGGTGCTACTTGGCTGGACTGCTAATAGTTCTACTTTTCAGCAGGTTAAAAAAAATCTTGTAAGTTTGCCTGTGAGCTTGTTCATAAGTGAGTCATTTGATCAGGCTCCTGTACGCCTTCCAAGATTTCAAGCCTCTTTCTTCCCTAAAGGAAGTTTTAGAGTACATGCTTATGTGCTGGTCATCAATGAAATCTGTTGTCTGTCATAAAGACATCTATTAAAATTTTATCATCTTGGATAAAGCCACTTTTGTCATTTCAAAGGCCATAAGCTATACTATTCATTACACTCATGACCTTTACTAAATGAGAGTCCACATTAAAATGTTATTGATAGCTGAAAATGATGGTCTGGCCTCCAGGTTGCAAGAATGACTCAAGAAAAAACTCGGCTGAAGGAGTTTTTAGAGTCAATAAGTGTTCTGCAGTGGGTGCTAAGCTTTCTCCTCTTGGGTAAGACGCTGCCATACTATCCTTTCAATGATTTCCTAACAAACATCAGTGTATTAATTGCATTATTAATTAACTCATAAAACAAATCTCTTGCTCCTCCCCAACTCCAATGCTGGTCGACATGGCATGAAAAACATCCAGGAGTGGCTTGTATCATACTGATTGTGTATCTTATGTTTACCTGTCTGTGGCCGCTGTCAGCTCTCTACTTTGTATGGCTGGTGATGGACTGGCATACACCCGAAACAGGTAAAGAAATTCAAATATGCACGAAAATAGCACGATCGTGTCCAAGTCTGGGCTACGTACAAATTCCGTGCACACCAGTGAAGTGGCAGAATAACGACCAAAAAAAAAACCCAAAACAAAATATGCAGTTTAAACAGTAAAAGCCCTATCTTTAAAAGTATGTGACAGCACACTCAAAAATGAAGGATTTACAGTATATACATGTATACTGGCTACATTAAACAAGTTTGCTGCTTATAATTAGCTTTTTTTTAAATATAGTTTTTAATATTGCTTTGATCACTCCTAGTGTTTAGTACACCGTTTTTGCATACTAATGATCACATCAGGATACTGTTTAGCTTTGCTAATATGCATTGTGAAACTGGGACACTCAGCGTTTCTAAGGTTTTCAATGTCTCCATCAGGGGGCAGAAGAACGATGTTTGTGCGGAAGTGGAAGGTATGGGAGCACATGAGAGACTACTTTCCTGTTAAAGTAAGTTTTGGTTCAAGATCCTTAAATCTGTTTACGTTTGCTTGCAACACACAGATACTTACTGGGTACAAGACGGCTAACGGCTATTTTCAAAAATCTCATCAAACCCTATGAAATGTCCAATTGAATTCCATGTTGGGATATTTTTGGGGTGCAGGAGGATAGTTTTACTCCAGTACATCCTTGAAGTTCTGGAAACCTGAAATCTTGATATTAGTCCTGATGAAAAGTCTTTGCAAAGAGCATATTATATTTGAGGCCTTCATGCAGGACACCCAATCAAAAGCCTTCAAGAACAAGTTAACATGAAAGCCTGCTCCTCATCTGGGATTGGCTGTTTAACCGCAGCAACCAGCCGTGAGCACCTACCTTAACCCTCTTGTGTCAATGTTCTTTCTTAGCTGGTCAAGACAGCCGAGTTGAATCCAAACAAAAACTACATCCTAGGTTCTCACCCACATGGCATCATGTGCACCGGAGCCTTTACCTGCTTCAGCACAGAGAGCTGTGGCTTTGCTGAGGCATTTCCCGGGATGCGAGCCAGCCTGGCGATGCTGGCCGGCTTGTTCAGGATACCATTCAATAGGGAGTACCTCATGAGCGCAGGTATTTATAGCATGTTCAGCAAGGGATTAAACTACTCAGTTTCTTAGTCCGAGAAGCCTTTTACATTAGGTCAAAGAGCACATCAACAGCAGTTTATTGATCATACAGTATAAAGTTCAAGTGCTGCAGAAAAAAGTGATTTTACTTGTTACATCATGTTACTGATGCAAACTGAATTTGAAAGCCTGTTTACAGTGTAGACCTGCATGTTACAGCTTAACAAAAAAGCCCCTGTTATGTCCCTGACCTGAACTTCTGATGTTCTTACTCTGTCTGATAAGGACTTTACCCAGTCAGCAAACCAAGCCTGGTCCACCTCCTATCAAAAAGCGGCAAAGGGAATGCAGTGGTAATTGTTATAGGGGGCGCTGCTGAGTCTCTGGCATCCTCTCCCGGACTCAACACAGTGGTTATGAAGCAAAGAAAGGGATTTGTCAGGCTAGCCCTCGAGTTGGGGTGAGAATTACACACTAAGAAAGCCAAAATATGTGAATATGTAAAACACTGAAACCTGACCTCTGACCTTTTACAGTGTTGATCTGGTGCCCGTTTATTCATTCGGGGAGAATGAGCTCTACCAGCAGGTGATTTTCGCAGAGGGCAGTTTGGGTCGCAGGTTACAGGACTTGTTTAAAAAAATCATGGGCTTTGCACCGTGTCTCTTTGTCGGTGAGCGCTTTGTTCTCCTGCCCTACAGGACTCCAATCACGACTGTTGGTGGGTATTTTATTATTCTTTAAATAACCGATACTATTTTTATGAACTGAGCCCATTTTATTCTCACACTGTACTTCTTCCAGTGGGAAGTCCAATCTCAGTGCCAAAACGTGTCACGCCCACAGACGAGGAAGTCGACCATTATCACAGACTTTACATGGAGGCCCTTTCCAAATTATTCCACGAACACAAGGTCAGCTGCGGACTTTCAGAACATCACAAGCTTCAGATAATTTAGATATTTTGACAAACTATCTAGACCAAGTAGGACTTGGAGTCACTATGGATCTGATGTAATGGACTTATATTAATGTTGAAGGTTTGTGTGATCATCGATCTATAAAATGTGCCTGTATTTAAAACTGCTTATCATACGTTTTAAATAATTATGATGTGACGCCTTTATGTGGCACCGGTGTATTCGCAAAGTAGTGAGAACACTGGAGGATTATTGGTTTAATCATGTTTGGTAATAATTTTAACAACATATTGAAAAAAATATTTCTCACGTGTTTCTGAAAGCTCTACATATCTGGAATGGTTCAATTATTATCTCATAACATGACATACTTTTCCTTTTGTTTGCATTATTAAAACAATCCCACTAGTTTTCATTAAAAAAAATAAAAATAAAAATCTTACTGGATGTTGTGTTGTTTTGCTTGTGAACAAAATACAACTGTACAAAGAATAAGCTGTGTATAATTTAAGATCCACCAAAGAATTATGATGCTCTTTGTAATGAATTGCTTTTTTTCTTTTTTTAAATATCAGACCGACTTCACGGGTAATTTAATCATTATCATTGTAATTTGATCACAACTTTATTAATGAATCTGTTTACAGCAGTTCTGGTTGCACAATAATTACAAAACAATCCTTTTAAGAAAAGAAATAATCTCATTACTCCAAAAAGCAGGCAGAACACAACACTGGTAAAGAGCAAAGGAATAAAATGTGAACCTTCTAAAAGAAGTCCATATCATCTGGTGCATCCAGGTCGCGGTACTCAATGATATTACGTGGGTCACCACGTGACATTCTGCAATGGGTGGCAATGCAAACAGAAAAACAGTAGAAAGTCTCTTTTAAAGGGAGTTTTAAACTTCCACAATAGCAGACAAAAGAAAATGTTTGTAGCAAAATAAAGACACGTACAGTGGTCTCACCTGATGTTGCGCGGCTTACCCAGGTAGTCACCTTGTCCGCGGAAGTTGTCATAGTTGCCTCTGCCTCCTCCATATTGGTTGGGTGGATAAGGTGGCCCACCAGCTTCAGAAAAGGAATTTAAATTAAAAAATAGAAAACAGTTGCAGCTTGACTGAAAAGCACATTCTCATTTTTAGTATAAAAACGCAAATTCAGAACATACCACCGTAGCCCATCAGAGGAGGACGAGGCTGTGCAAAGCCCATTGGACCCTGAGGGCCTTGAGGAGGAAACGGCATACTGGGACTGAGCAAACCTGCGGGATGAAACAGGCCCAGTGAATCTTTTTCTTATTATTCTCTTTATCTCTGTTGAAGAAGTATCTGTAGTTCTAGTTTTAGGGGTTGATTAGACAAAAACCTTGAGCTGACCTTGGCTTGGACCTGGAAGAGGAGGTAGTTTCATCTCTGGCAGTGATGGCCTCTTGGCATCCATCAGGAAATTGTTGAAGAATGAAACCTCCTTTTTCACTTCTTCAATTTTATCCCCATGTTTGTTCAGGATGTGCTTTCGTACAAACTCTGGACCCTTGAATATGATTTAAAATTTAAAAAAAAAAAGGCAGAAATAATTCTTGATTATTATTTTTTTTAATTACAAAAGAACGTCTAACAAAAGGAACTAGAACATCTCCTTTGTGATAATGCGTTGATTGCGGTCATGCTGTACAGTCCTAAATACTTTTCTTTCCAAGTGCCAACCTTAAATTTCTTGCCACTTAGAGGGCAGAGCCATTTATCTTTTCCCAGCTCTTGTGTGTTGGCAGACACAAACTTCTCCACTTCCTCTTCAGGGTCCTTGCGGCCCATCTTCACCCCCTCTTCTTCAGACAAGACTTCTTTTAAACTAAACAAGGGAGCCAACTTCTCCTCCATCATCTTCTCCCACTGTTGCACTGTTGAATGAGGATACAATGATGTCATCTTATTAAAGTTCTGAAGCAACACCAAAACTTTAAAATCTCCACTTAAATTCGTTTTTGTAACCTGCAGTATCTACCTTTGATATTTAAGCACCGTTCATGTATGTATGATATGTGGTAAAATAGTCTAAACACAGCAATTGTTTAACTAACAAAGAACAGTTAAAATTCACGTCAACTTCAGGATAAAATGCTGTGATGAAGATTTATTTTCACTACATTTACTTTTTTCATCCCAGAGGTCTCCTTTGTGTCACATAACATGAAAAGGAAAGAAAACTGACCTTCTCCATGTGTGATGCGGTTGGGAGGAATGGGTCCACGTACATGAATCATGCCACATCGGTTGGGCATTTCATCCTCACTGGGGTATTCACAGGTGTTGTAGTAGTCAACTGAGTGCACAACACGGAGGTACAGGATCAAACGATCCAAAACCTGAAACAACACAATGGCAAAATTGGCAGGCCTAGTGCACTAAAGACACATACAGAGAAACCCAGTTTCAAGAGAGAAGATCAGATGGATATTCTATTTAAAACTGCTCTACATGTAGGAAAGTAATGACCTTGACAAGTTTGTCATCCCTCTCAACAGTCATCTCTGCAGGGTTTCCTTCCTTGGTGCCCTCCTCAGAATCCATTCCACTCCCGGAGCCCAGAAGCTCCTCCTCCTCAGCACTCACCTCCTCTATCAGGTAATCAGTAATATTCTTCAAAATGGGGTTCTGAGCTGGCAACTGTGGTAATAACAAAGCCACACAAATGACGTTGAAGGTCAAATAACTTGAGAAAAATCGTTTAAATCGCATGAGTAGAAGTACTATACCTCAGTGCTCTGCCCTTCTTCCTGGGACTTGTTGCTCCAAAGTTCCCCTTTGTCATCCAAGGCATGAATGAGCTTCGCAGCCAGCTTGATGTCATTGCGGAGAATCTGCTTGTGCTGAGTAATGCCATTAACATTACGCACCCTCCGAGCCAGGTCCCTGTTAACCCCTGGTGCCAGTTCACAGTCTCGAAGCTGTGAAGGGTAAAACAGACTGGTAAAGGCCTCTGCTGAAATTTGGAAGATCTCTGCATCTTTACAACCACCTGCAACACAAAGCCATAGCAGTGCCAACACTTACCCGAATGTTCTGAAGGTTCCAACAGACTTCTTTGATGTTGACGCTACGGTCAAAAGTCACCCAGCAACGTCTGAAAAACCTGAAATGGCACAGGTTTCATATCAAACTAATGAGCGACTACACTAATCCAACAAATTACACTTTAGTGTAGCAAATAGTTTTCATTTTTCATACCTGCGCTCTGGATGGGGATCAGACAGGCAAACACGCAGAAACCCAGGGTAACGTCGACACAGCTGAGAGAAGAAAAACAAAAAACAAGTAAGAACACAGATGCTCAGTTTAAACCAGAACACGTGTATTTAGTGCACTTAAAGATCTGGATGTGTCAGGTACGCTTCTTTTATCCAACTCACAGCAATAATCTCAGCCTTGGAGATGGTGGGAGCAATGCTTCTCATGAACAGAGAGCAAGTCCTGTGGAGAGGCCGTGGTCTAGGAGAGTCATCTTTGAGCTTCTTCTCTTCCTTCTTGTCCTCCTCAGAGTTCTCCTTAGGTTTCTCCTCTGGGTCATTAGACAGGAAAGGGAGAAATATTTGATGAGTGCTAAATTACAGAAACACATATTACACTCCCAAAAATTTATAACGAGACATTACAGGCATGATAACTCACCTTCACCTTCCTCTTCCTCCTCATCCTTGTCTTCCTCTTCTTTCTTCACTTGTTTGTCAGAGCAGTTAGAGTTGGAGTCTGAATCCGAGTCCGAGTCACTCTCCGAGGCGCTGGCTTCATCATCGCTGTCCCCGCTGCGCTTCCTCTTTCTTCTTGGCTAAACAATCAAATTGAAAAACAATCAGAGCTGTTTGATATACTTCTTTCTCTTGGTAAGAACTAATTCAGTATCAAAGGGTTACATTTCTTTTACTTACTTTCTTAGGTTCAGGAATTTCTTTTGTTGGTTCTTTCTCTGCCTCCTCTTTCACATTCTCTCCTTGTGCTGTGGCAGCTTTCTCTGCGCTGGCTGAGTCACTACCCTCCTGTGGCACAGTTCATTGTCATCAACAGAGCCCCATGAAATGTCTACCGCCTGTCTAACAGAGCACACACACACACACACCTTCTCATTTCTGTCCTTCTCCACTGGTTTGCAGTCACCACCCAAGGCTTTGAGGTCTTCTCTCTTGGGAGCTTCAGTGCCCCTGGAAATAGACGTCGACTTCTCTCTGTCTTCTTCCTCTTCAGATGGCAGATCCAAGATGCGAAGATCATGATCTGTCCCCCCTTCCATTTTAATCACGGCTGAAAGTCAGAAACAACGTTATGGTTCAGCCATAACTTCTAAGTACCATCCATGCAGTTAGGTCACAACGCTTTAGCTTTTATGGCAAAGGAAGACTTAATTGTAGATACAAATAAGAACTCTGCAGGAATGCTCTTTAAGTCGTTTGAGACCTCACCTGCATCCAGAACTTTGATGATGACTGGGGTCTGTTCAATGTCCAGGGAGACATTATCAAACCAGCCATTCTCCATTAGGAATATAAACACATTCAGACGGTTGTGCAGAGCCCTCTGGGCCTCTGCCTTAAGTCGGCTGGCCTCATCAGGATGGTACTTGGATCGGAACCTGAGTCGGGTGTCCACAAAAGATTGAGGAGAATGATGGGGGGTTGGGATGAGCGGAAAGCAAAAGTTAGAGAACAAACAAATATTACATGCCTACATCCATGTATTTTACACTTCTTTCAATTTCTTTTAATCACATTTTCAAAAGAATATTTATTCTGAATCCACAATAGTTTTTTTTAAACATTAAACAACTCCAATTCAATAAGAAATCTATCAAATAACGAGACTGTAATTTGTGTTCAGTATATCCAAGTTATAATATCTTTCTCTATATCCATGTTTTGACTGTGGTCTTCATAGCCAATTACTCCACAATGTTAGAAGATTTGAGATTAACTCACCAAAAAAAGAAAGAAAAAAAAAGGCAGAAAAAAAAAAACACACACACACAACAGAGATGATAAAATTACACATTTACATATTCAGAATGTCACATTAAAAATGTTAGCATTAAGTGGACTACAGTTACCTTTTGTTCTGCCAGTTTAATAACAAATAAATACAGAGAGCAGGGTCTCTTCTGTGAAAGTGCGCTCCACTTCACCCCAATGGTGTTTCTGTATGCACACAAATTCGGTTTTGGGATTTGATCCGAATATAAAAAGAAAATTGTGTCGAAAAAGGATAAAACAAGAAAAAAATTCTCCGTGTGCGGACAACTACACGGCTGTCTATCTAAAATCCCTGTTACTGTGTGTCTAAGAGCAACTGCATTGTGCGCAGTGCATGCCCTGTCTGTCTAAGACCGATTCTTGCGGATGAGCTCCACTTTTTCTCATCTTGAAAAAAATCGTCGTCAACGTAGTAGTAGAAATGAAGGGAAGAAAAATGGGTTATGACAAAACAGAACAATTTTGCATGATACCTGTGAAACAAGTGTCAAAGCATTAACAGACAGCACTCAATTATGAATCCGGTGTTTCTCCAAATAAGACAATCAACCCAAAGATCAAAGACGCTTTGGTCAAAGCACGTTGGCACCAAATGATGACTTTAAACATTTCAGTTACACAACTGCAACAGAATTAACACACAAATGATTTATTTTTTTTTATACTTAATGTAGGACTAGTGAAAATATTTGTATTGATGCCTATGGAACTATGGATAAATAAATTTAAACTCCTAACATACATTTATAACAAATATAAACTAATGTTGAAATTGGGATGATTTTCTTATTTGGTGAACAAGTACATTAACAACAATCATTAGTTATAAATTAACTGTGTGGGCCTGGTCCTCGTACTGGTGAAACTGTCTTGATGCCTTAACATAAAGGAGATGTCTTATACATGCAGCTTGTTTTAATGTGCCAATTTTATTAGCCATCAATTACAAATAAAAACATCATCAAAATTTTTGAATAGTATTCCACCAAAAGGACCAGGCTCGGCCTGATTTGACTTTAAACTGCAATTAAACCTAAAATCATGAAAAGGCCAATAAAGAAATAAAGAGCCAATCACATTTGGTGACGTCAACAAAAAAATAACAGCTTAAGTAATGCTAATGGATCCGTCAATGCAATAATTATATTACGGCTATAGTAAAAAAAAAGAAAGAAAAAAAAAAAGTATATTCTTGATAAGGGCTTATGTAGTAAAGGCATCTATGATCGTACCACTCTTCATCTTTATGAGCCAAAAAGAAGTCCTGCATCTGCTGTCGCCGGAAGTCGATCTTGTACTCATTGTAACGTTTGACTGCCTCTGTCTCATCCACAGAATCATCTAAGGACAGCAGAAACTCCTTAAAGCTCTTCATTATTGGAGGGGGAGGACCTAAGTCCAAGTCGTGGATGTTACCAAGCCTAATGAAAGAGAGATATGTTAGATGGAGCTTTGGACTGGCCAGTAAAGAAGCTTCTGTAAAACACCAAGTTAGATGGCAAAACAACATATCGCAGGCAGCGACATTAAAAACATTTTTAAAGATGTGTAGAGCAATATTTAACTTCAAAACTGAACTTAAATTAATTACCTGGCCTGAATCGGGATGCCCTGATGAGGCTGCATGAGGTGCATGTCGGGATGGCCCCAGTGTTGTGGTGGTCCATAGCTGGGCCCTCCTCCACCACCATAACCCAAGTCATACCCCCCACGGTAGGGGTCTCCACCATGGTCATCCCTGCCAGGAACAAATAATGGGCTTTAAGTAAAATAGAGATGGTTATAGAGATTGTGCAATAGTAACACTGCAAATCCTACCAGTCTCTTCTCATGCGTTTCTGCTGGGGACTCATGTCGTGTCTGGGTGGGGTAAATCTTTCCCTTCGACCTCTATCATAATCCCGGTACTCTCCACGACTTCGCCGTTCCCTGCCTCTATCCCACTCCCTGGGCCAATGATCACAATCAGAGAAACAAGAGAAAACATGAGGAAATACAGAAAGTTAAGAAAGACACAAGTCTATCTTTAAAATCCATGTTACTCAGTGTAAGAGCAGCAAAGAGCCACCATTCAATAGCATTTTGCTATTCATCTGAATATGATTTGGCTGTATGAGGTTTCACTGAATCTGTCTGGTGCCCGACAGCTGTCTCTCTTTCTTACCTGTCATTCCAGTCATCTCTGCGTCGGTCCTCTCTCTCTCTTGAACGGTCATAGTCACTTCTCTCCCGTCTGAATTTGTCCCTTCTCCTGCGATCGTGGTCATCATCACTGTCTCCCATCTGCATGAAGAAAGAAAATCTTCATGCACTATTGATTACTATTATGCTGGCTACAAGCAGAGTCATTTTAAAGAAGACTTTACTTTTGATATTACTAACATAACAGGTGTGTAAGAAATGAACTGAAAAAAAATACAGTGCAGCATAACACGTCTGTCTGAAACCTGATCCTGACATTTAATTTGGTTAAGACCTGATAATTGCTATGACTATAACATAACCACTCAAAACACATGTGCATTGAATTAGTGTCTCTTCCCCTTAAGGGACAAGTCAGTAAACCATGTCAGCAAAGTGCACTCCACAGCATAAAGATTGTTCTCACTGTATGCCAGGGAAAGTGTTTCCTTTATTTTGTATTCAGGATGTGGGGTTTCCACTTAGAAACTGGGACAGCACTTATAAGAAGTAATTTTTAACATTTGACCTTCTAATTCAAACCGATTTTGATGACGGCAGTCAGTCAAACAAGGGGGGATCGTGAACAAGGAAATGCAGATGGTCTGTCACAGGCGGCGTGCGTAACTTGCCGTAAAGTGATTCCTTTGTCTTGCATAACAGCAATTACTGATATCATCAGACTGGGATGTACAAAATTAATATGACAATGAGATCAAAAGTATTAGCGATACGGAGATACAGGTTTGACTCTTTCAGTCGAAACAAACCTGTAAGTTCGTGTTTTAGGGCGAGTTAGGAGCCCCGATAATGCGGCCATGTATCGTTAGCCACTACGCTAGCTGTGTGAGTTAGCTAAAAATAAAACGGAAAAAATTAAATTAAATGAAATAAACAGAATTACTCGTCGGGCTCATTGTACAGAGCTGTCTTATTCTAAATAACAGACAAAGTGATATTAATTAGGAAAATAAATTAAGCTAATACCTTAACAATTTCGCGTTTGTATGGTGTTCTCGTTCGTCTCCCTCTTTCTCCGTAGCCTTCACGTCTTCTTCTCGATGCATTACTTCGCTCGGAAATCGGTGAATACCTAAACATAGAATTAGCGCCACCAACCGGTGTGGAGTGTCAGCCACAATTTATCGCCTCCGCCCGGGTGATTTGGTGGCGTACATACGTGTCATTCTTTCTGGTTGTAAACACAACAACTCGAAAAGTTTAGAAAGAATTCTGATAAAACTTTTTTAGGGGTGTATAGTGGGGTCATGTTACCATGTTAGCCATTGAAATTTGGCTTACATCCACCAAAGTCTTCCAGGTAAAATTAATGATTTAGTGATCAAAAATTGACAAAAAGCCTTAGAACTTAGAAACTATGATTCTTACAAGTGCGGTGTGTGTTGTCAACATATAGAAATATTTATATTTATATAAATATTTATATATGTCACGTTTGACCTCTGACCTTATCTTCAAGGTCAATAGCTTGATCTGAAGGTGAAAGTGATAATAATGCTCTATAGAACTATTTAAAACTATGTTTCTTACTGCTATTATTTGTGCTGACCACATATAGGGAATGATATATGGGGATTCAAATTTTAAACTTTACTTTGGATCTCTCACCTTCTCTTCAAGGTCAAATAAAGGCTGCCTTTGTTTGTATTGGCAACATTATATTATATAGTTTATAGTATAGTAGTTTATATAGTTTGCATCCAAATATGTCACATTTTACCTTTGAGCTCACCATTACGTTCCATATCTTTCTTTCGAGTTGACCCTAAAATGCGTTATATCTTTAAAGAAAGTAATGCTAAAAGCTATTTAATAAGTTCAAGTTATTCATTTCCAGTTATTTATTTATTATTATATCTATTATCTATTACCTTTCCTGGATAATGTTTATATACAAAATACAATACTATTCCCTTAAAAGTAAATAATGCCCAGAGAGTGAGCTGCCTTAGTGGAGGTTTGCCCCCCAGAATGCGTAGTTTTCCATCTTTCATACTGTTTGTGGTTTTTGCTTTTTAGAAAATCTTCCATTTTGATGGCATGTTTATACATCATTTAAAGGGAAAGATAACTTCAACCCACACCAGCCATGGTTTTCATAGACCCAAACCTACAACACATATATGATAAGGAAGAATAATAAGGAAATAGAGATAAAAGTGAAAACACAATACTGCAAATGCATTTGAGAATATGGTTAATAAATGGACACTAGATCATAAACATGTAAATGTATGTATAACACAGAAATTATAACACATCTGTACTTTATTGGACAGTTTTGATATTTTTGCCTCTGTATTTAATTCAGTTCAATTCAATCTAATGTACAGCGCAAGAAATATAGGGGAGAAAAAGGCAGGACAAAAGACATACAGTGAAAGAGAGCCAGAGGAACAATAACAGAGAGTAAAAAGAAGTGAGTGAAGAAGAAACACTTGCATTACGGGAAGCCCCCAGAAACCTAGACCTATTGCAGCATACCAAAGGGAGGATTCATGGTCAGCCCTAACTGCATGCTTTATCAAAAAGGAAAGTTTTAAGGTTAATCTTAAAAGCAGAGGAGTTGTCTAATGCCACAAATTCAAACTGGGACCTTGTTCCACAGAAGAGGTTCCTGAAAACTGAAGGCACTGCCTCCCACTTCTATGTTGTCTTTGAAGTTGTCTTCTATGCTCTTTGAGGCATTTTATGTGTTGCTGAGCTGACCAGCACTTCATCAGAATTCACCAGAATGTTGATTTTGCCACAAGTTTTTGCTATCTCTTTGATAGGTTCATTCGGCCTCCTTCACCTGCATCAACCTCTTGAAAAGCTACCAAATGCCAAACACTTAGAAACAAGTGTTTATATTTTATCTGCCTAATTTGTCATGAAGTAATAAGGGTTTGGTCCAACTTGGCCATAAAACTGCTTGCCACATAATTGTCCTCTTGCCTTCAAGCTCTGGAAACAGACTGTGTGTGAAGGAAGTGATTTGATACTATTAGAAGAAATAAATTAGAGCCTATGCATTTTGCTGGATTCACTGTCTTTAAAGTTCTATAACTCTCATCCATAATGGGTCCATTGAAAAATGTACAGAAAATATACTGAATCATTGGAAAATTGCTGTGGGGTTAGCTTATGTTCTATTGAGCAACACTCATCAGTAACATGTTCCTTGAAGTGTTTCTATAATTTAAAAATAATTGTTGTATCACATATCATCTACACTATTAATGTGCTCGTTCCAGACATAAGTCGTACCCTGCCTTTCAGTTTAATGGTTACTCATTAAGACTTGATTCATTAAGGCTTTATACATACAATGAATTCAAGCCATTTAATCCTTCTTAATTTCAGTATTTCATGTCCCTTTAATGATGTCACCTGCTGTGTTAAAGAAAAGCCAATTCACATTTGAGCTGAATAAATCTTTTTATACCCCGGATACACGATAGCCATGCATAGGTTAGCCACCAGATGGATAATGTTCTGGACTAAAGGCAAGTCTGTTTCTTTAAGTTTGTTTCCTCATGAGGCGAGAATTCATTCATTTCAGCCGGCACATCGTCACATTTAGAGTTCTCCTCTAAACCAGAAGAACCTATACAAGACTCTTCATGCGCAAAAACCTTGAGCTTGGATTTGGTGCAAAGAATTTTGATAACCCTTAAAAACTCTGAACCTTCTCTGGAAAGGATGCCATCAAGCTGCTGTTTGCTGAGATCGTCCTTCCTGTTAGTCTTAACTTTATTTATGTTGCTGGATTCCCGAGAGATCTCTCAGGACAACAATGAGGTAAAGTACATTTTTTGTGACTTTACTTGCTGACTTTCATCACAGAAATTTCAACCAGCAGTAATTTATTGATTGCACCACAGCATGTTACACACTAGTTTGACTTACTTCAATTTTCATTTCAGCAGAATTAATTCTAAAAGATTTATTATGAAACAAACAAAGTTGTTTATGGTCCAAAAGATTTTTGAAATTAGGAAAAAATACAAAGAGCTTGAATTTTGAACCTCAGATGAAAGAAAATTATTCCCCCACAAAATTATAGCTGGTTTCTTTTTATATCCTGGATGCCTCACACTCCTTCCATAACAAGTTTTAATTCATTCTTTAATTCATAATATTATCATCAGTGTATTGTGAGGCATTGCTCTCTTATTATCTTAACATTAATCATCAGAAAATATCAGTTTTTACTATTTGCATTTTCACAGGCTTTTCTGGGTATTCCTTATCGACTGCACATCATCTCCACTCCTCGGGAAGCCAACGCTGGTCCTGGAAAAGATAACCCCACCTTCCCACAAGTGGAAGCCGCATTTCTCATGGACTACAAAACGCAGGCTACTCGAGTGTGGCCACGTGTCATCCTGGACTACATGAAGCACCAGTTAAGATTCAAAGGGCGGACAAAGAAAAGCACAAAGAAAGGATATATTTGGAGGTTTGCTGTCTAGTGAAAGTAAAATGGAATAGTGTGAGATCTAATAAACTACTTCTTAAATGTCATCGTTTCTCTAAGTTGTTGTTTTTTCTACATTTGTTCTACAGCATCTCTGATCTGTTGTTAAAACTATTTGGAAGATTTTTTCAGAGCTTAAATTCAATAAACCCAACCCAGCTGTAGAAAATCAGCCTCATGAAACTTAAACTCATCAGATATTTCAGGCAATTTTATTTGAGACAAAGATGATTGTAAAAGCACAATCCCCTCCATCTTTTAGGGCCATCATTTGTTGGATAAGGACACACCTGTCTTATAGCCAGGTGAGGCCCCCTTTTTGTTATTTCATGACAAACGAAACCTACATAATATTGTAAGTTGCGTCAAAGTGTTGAACTTGTATTTTATTGTATTTTATAACTTTTTACTGCTAATACTTTAAATATGTGGCCCAAAACAATCATTCAGTCAGTTTAAATGGCTGGGAGCATCATTAG